>PVJI01007381.1:0-78871 GCA_004026765.1 Micronycteris hirsuta | reverse complement strand
TTTATCCATTCGTTTATTTGCTTCAAAATAGAACAAGTTTTCAATACATATATTTATTCTGACCTATGCCAAATACAAGAAAAGAAACTCGGATGTAGGTGAAGGGAGCCTGGGTGTGGAAAAGATTGTGCAAGAGGAGAAAAGGGTCTACTGAAATAGGAAGAACACAACAGCCACGATGTCTGCAGGAGTCTCAGAAATCAGGCAGAAAGCAGCTTTTTTTTTTTTTTTTTTTTAATAGGGAAGAGCAAACAGACAACAGAACAAAACAAAAATCAAAGGGGAAGAAAAAGGAACAGTGTGTGGAGAAGTGGGATGGAGAGGATGAATGGCTGGAGCGGATATTGATGGATCAGTAGGGCCCAGACCGTTTACTCAGCCTGGTCAGTTCTCCGAGCGGCTGTTCAGGAGGCTTATGTGTGGCCCAGCGGAGGGGGGCTGGGGAAGCAGAGAAGCCGCACCAACGTTTGGTTAACGCGCATTCTCTTCTCATTGATAAGTGCGGGCAAAAGGTCGAGCAAATCCTTTAGGAGACAAAGAATGAGAATGTGGAGGGTCTGATGCTGGTCTTGGCATAGAAACCTCCCGGCGTCTTCTCTAGTTTGTATGGGTATGGGTGTTACTTCGCTCTAAGCCGCCTTATGGAACAAGACAGAGTAGGACAGTTTTCTTGTTTACATGTTCCTTGGGGTCAAGAAAAGTTTAACATTACCAAGTACTTTTTCTGAAGTAGCTTAACACTTGTTTGTTTGTTTTTTGACAGAGACTATTTGTCTTCTGACATTGAATAAGCATTGTGAATATTTAGCTTTGAAACACACTTGTTTGTTTTCACAGGACTTCAAAAAAAAAAAAAATTCTTTAGGTGTCCGTGACTTGTGGCTTATAGGAGCCTTTATTTTTTTAATATTTATTTATTTATTTATTTTTTTTTGCTGTGGAAAGAAAAACAAATGTGTTTGATAAAATTTTATAAATAAAATAAAATACCACAAAGACTCCGAACTTTCAAAAACCGAGATAATGATAATATTTTGGTCTTAACACTGGGAATTTCTGTACCTTTGAAGTAATTGATTAACATCTCTAATTTCAGCTACTTTTCCTCTGCCTCATGAATTAAAAGTAATTTGTCCCATTTACACTGCATTTGCCCACTAGGTTCAGGAGGTTGGAACACCTTCTCCTGCTCGTGATTTCTTTCTACACATTAAGTAGTCTAGTGAAAAAGAGAAGAGCCAGAATAAAACCAGTTATTTTATAAGTCTAGTTTCTTAATTTCTTTTTAAGGTAGCAGCCTAAATTGCAATGTCCTTTGTGAGGACCAGTGTGTGTAAATAATGCAGTGGCACTTCACCTACAGAGCAAGGTCAATAAACAGTAGATGCTGGTATTCATATCATCACAAATGTGTGTCGTGTTTTTTTGTCTGAATTTTACATACAGAGAAACCGTAGCAGGTGGTGTGTCTCATGTACCATTGGTGGTTACTGTCAGGGATAAGACCTGTGTCTGTGCCTGTCTGTTCTCACAGACTAATGTCATATTAACTCTAACACACTGTAGAAACACTGACCAGATGGCTTGTCCAAACCCGGAGAGACTAGCGGCCAAAGTATGTCTGCTCCAGGTAGCATGCATCTGTTTATTGGAGTTAGTGTCATTGCTTAGTAATGATGTATATTATTCACATAATGAGAATTTAATTAGCCAAAATAAGTTATTTGTTTTAAAAACTGCAATAAAGGAAGTCTACCCAGAATAGAAACATTGATACCGATGAATAATGTATTATCTTTATCCATTTTCCATTGCTTTTCCAACCAGAGATTATGTTAAAAAATGGGAATCACAAGTGAAAGGTAGATATAGCTATCTTCATATGAGCTCTCTGTTGAAACCACAAAAGATAAAAAATATTAAATGTTTTCCATATTTGAAAATTAAACAGTGACTCAGAGAAACATATCGCTTTCTGAACTCTTTCCATTGACACAGCAAATTTTCTTCCAAGTACGATCAGAACAGCCTCTCATGCCTGCATCTCTTTCTCTCCTCCATGAAACAGCCACCAGTCGTGACCACTCCCACCCGTGAATGTTTCTCTAGGGGTTGTGCAAATTAACTCTGAACTCCTTTGTCAATTTTCTAACAAGTTGATTGTAATATCCAATTACAGACCCCCAGTTACAGGGGTTCTATGAGCAGACATGTTGAAATGATGATTGTAAAGGGTATTTGCCTAACAATAATATTTAAACTCTACATTTGTCTTGTTCATTTTTCAGGTTGTACATGACAATAAAATGTTATATTAAATTATCTTTAAAAGGATATTATAAATAATCATATTTCAATAAATTTGAAATTTTAGGTGACATGCAAAAATCTCCTAGAAAATGCAATTTACCAAAATTTAGCCAGAAAGAAATAGAACATTGTGCTAATCCTATAATTTTTCAAAAATAGAGTCTTTGAAAACAAGGAAGCAGATAAATACTTAAAGGCAAAGTTTATTTATAGGCAAATTGAAAGATAATACCAATTTTTCACAAACTTCACCAGAGTATAGAAAAAGGGGACAAACTTCTTCTACTGTCTAAGCTTCAGTGATTGAAGAGTGTGAGTTAAATTGAAAATAGACATATTAACAAAAGAAGGGATTATTTTGCATGCCCAGGAAGGGCTTTATAGAAAAAAGTGAAAACCCAAAAATGGTCAGGACTAGGGACTTATATGAAGGAGGACCTCCCAAAAAAACTGGAATTGTCTTCTGGATGGCAGAAGACAATCCCCTTGTACTATAGGTTTCTCCACCAGCTGAATGTTCTAAGAACCCATCTCTATCCGTGTACCAGCTGGTGTTGTTGTGAGAGGCTGTGTTCAGCTTCAGTGAATTTTTTTGAAGACTCTTTCAACACACCCATTTCATGATGGGTGATTTAGGAGTGCACCTGCCCACACCACGCTGAGTGGTCAGCAGTTTTTGACCAAATATGGCATGCCCCCCATGTACCACCCTCCCTGTTCACCTGATCTCATCCTGAGTGACTTTTTTTTGTTTCCCCAGATGAAAAAATTCTCAAGGGAAATTTTGAGAAATTCAAAAAGGGAAACATGATGCTGATGTGGAAGAGGTGAAACAAAAACAACAGAAACACTAAAAAGCATCAAAATTGATGAGTTCAAAAACTGTTTTGAGCATTGGAAAAATATCTTGATAGGTGTATTGCATTAAATTGAGTGTACTTTGAGGGTGATTGAAGTTTAAACATGTAAGAATAAATACAGCATTTTTATAAATAAATCCCATATTTTGGGTCCCTCATCATATGCCATTTTAACAAAGGGTAATAAACTGTGGAGAAGTTATTCAAGTAGGTAGCTAGATACTAATAAAGGAAGAGGGCAATGGGAATCAGACATTAAGAAGTCTAATAAACTGGGAAGCTGGGTCCAATAATAGGCCTGCTTTACTAGGATCTTCAGGTTCACGAATTCTGAAGGGAAGCATTGGTCTATTCCCTGCAGATTATTGGGGTGAAGGGACAAAACTAAAAGGGGGACATCCCTCTGCTGGGCACATGCCTGGGAGAGGCCAGGATGGTGCAGGAGGAGGTGCTTCTACTAAGAGGCATGCACAGTAGGAGCTAACAGGGCCATTATAGAGGCCAGTCTGGCCTGGGAAAAAGATCTGATTGGATAAGGAACACAGAACCCCCAAATATCTAGGGAATGGATTGATTAAGGAGAACAAACAGCAAACACCATGAAAGATTGGGAAGTTGATAGGTTAGTTTGAAAGAGAGCCTAGTTCTTCCCAAACCTGAGATAGTGCAGCCCAAACTTAATAAAGAGCTCTTTTCTGTCTTTCTCGTTTTCTCCCCCCCTCCTGCTTTGTAACACATACTCGCCCCATTCACTGACACATTTTCTCTCTCAGCAGTCGTACAGGTCTGGCAGCCAAGGTCCACACAGTTGGACCTTTTACACAGTGGTTGGAGCTGAATCCAGCACAGGCCTTCATGTTTCCTTCAACTGCAATAAATCTTATCACACCATATCCTTCCATGGGTGGGTCCCCAAATGCTTTCCTTGTGACTCTGAAAGATCCCCATTTCCACCAGCAACAAAGTGAGTAGGCATAGCAAAAGGGTTTGGATTTCCAGGATGTGTTGAAGGCCTGGCATGTCCACTCTAGATTCGGGTAGACAGAAGCCAATGCTTGGGGCCATAAGGATGCATGGCATGCCTTTATTCACAGGTGGGCAAGCTACACACGCTGTGCAAGCCACACACACTGCGCATCTAGTGAGAAACCCCTACTGCTTTAAGTACTAGAGGGAAACAAAGCCAGTGTCAAGCCAGAAAATTATATAACAGCATAATTCTGTGCATGCAAGCCCACTTATGGGAACAGTTTATCGGACCCAGTCTCAAGGCTAGGAGAACACTACTTATCAGGCCCATTCAAGGTTACAGGAACATGCTTCCCTTAGTTACCTAGACACCTGGGTGAGGAAGCCAGGCTGCCTCCACTTACCCTCCAGAGGCAGTAAGCTGTGTGAAGGCAAATATATGGGAGGAAACATACAGAAGATAAGAGTTATTTCGTGAGATTTGTTGTTCAGACTTGAGTCAGTGTCATCTCCAGAGATGAATCACTTCTATTCATTATTCATCTCTATTAAGAGTTATTCTCTTTCTGTTATGGGAGAGAAAGACACATTTATAAATAGAAATTTAGTCAGAGAGGGAGAGAACAGAGAGTTCCTCTTCAGTCTGCTATTTTTTAATTTCCTTAAGCTCAAAAGAATCGTTATGCCAAAGTAGCATATCGTGTGGTGGCATATTCTGACCCCCTTTGCCTGTTTTTAGTTTGCCGCAAAAAGCACCAGAAATTCAGTGGCTTAAACAACATAAATTTATTATCTCACAACTCTTCAGGCAGAAATTCAAGACCAAGGTGTCGGCAAGTTTGGTTCCATCTGATTTGAGAGCTAGGATAGGAAATCAGCTCTATGCCTCTCAGCTAAATCTCTGGTGGTATGCTGCCGATCTTTGGTGTCCCTTGGCTCATAAAAGCATCGCCCTAATCACGATCTTCGGCACAGAGTATTCTTCCTCTGTGTGTGGCTCTAAGTTCGTTTCCTCTTATTATAAGGATACCAGTCCTATCAGAACACCACCTACCTTAATGGTCTCAACCAGTTCAATCTAAAATGATTCCTATACCCCCAAAATGTCACATTTTAAGGCATTGGATGCTAGGATTCCAACATAGGTATTTTTGGAGTACCCAATTCAACTCGTAACATTGACCTCATTTTTTTCCTTTTACACCCAGTTCATTGTGCTATGCTAGATTGACATGTTGGGATTTAATAAAAGAGCAAAGATTATGCAGTAGGCTTTACTTAGACAATAACAACTTGAAAGTGATGATTTGAAAAGAAGGATTGAAGGGAAACATAAAAGACAAGAAAGGCTACCATTGGTATGATAATGAAAACCAATATATATTGGAAGTAAGTTTTCCACTTTGACAGAAAACTAAAACAGAACAGAATTTCATTTGTAATTAATGAAGTTGTTTAAAAAGAGCACATACACACACCTGGATAAAATAAAAGTGACTTTTCATTTAACAAGTAGGACAGGACTTATTTGATTTCTTTTTCTCCCTTTGAGGTTCTAAACACAGGGAGACTAGAAAGCAGGTCAGAACTTCACAGACAAGGACAAGCTTAGTGAAATTTAATGGGAAAATATTAGGGAGGTTGTACCGCACAGCCAGATATGACAGCATACCCAGAATGCTTTTCTTCTGTATCATCGTTTAACCCCTCCTATTTCCTGACCCCTATCCAAAGTCACCTTATCAGAATGGCTTTTCATATATGTTAACAGCATTATACTTCCTTTGGAATGGAAATGAAATTTAATAATCTGTTTAGCCCGCTCCTGTATCCCAAACACCTAGGAGAATGTCTAGAAACCAGTAGATTCCAACAGTATGTGTTGGAGAGGTGGCCTTGGTCAAAGAGTATTGGGTGGTTTGTGAAGACATGGGCAGGAACCCAAGCTTTACTTTCTTCTCTTGTCATTAGCTATATATTCTAATGTAATATATTCTCAACTTTTATTCTTCTATTTTTTTCTCTGATTCGTTATTTACGTCTTTCACCTTCTATTTTTTGTCATTCTGAATTTTTATTCTTTCTGTGATAATTTATTTCTCTGTCTCTCTTCTTTCTCATTTCCATTTTTTTGCAATGTTTAAATGTTTTTCTTTTGCATTTCATAAGTGTTTTAATACAGGTCCCAGATTTGTAAGTGAACTTGATTTAGAGAGTTGATTAGTCCATGAAGTATAAAAAACCCAGGTTAGCCCTACAAGAACCAGAGCACATAGCAGTTAGGAGCGGAATGCCCAGTTTTGTGTGCTGGCTTGTGGGAGATGTGGAGCCTTTAAACAATGACTTTGCTACATTGAGCATCAACTACTCAAACGCAGAGCAAAGATAATGTTACCACCGTATAGCATTGTCCCCCTGATTGTGAGCTAATGAATTCCCGCTAGTTTTGTGTATCATTTCCTGGCGCTGCAATAGGCTATCAAATGATGTGACTTACCATTATTTTATCAAGACCTAAAGAATAGACTGAGGATTTAACCAAACTCATAGCTTCTAATTAACTTGGTTATCAGAGAGCCATTCTCTCAGTAAAGAGGAGAGAGAGCAAATGACTGTGGATCCTGATGGTGTCATGAGAGCAGTGCCTGTAAAAAACAGGCAGTCTCTAGTTTTAGTCCTTTTAAATAGTTTCTGTTCTACTTGATGGATACAACTCATCAAGTGGCTTCATTAGACTTAACTTCCTTTTGCCTATTACTGGTTGATTCCACAAGTATTTCCAAATCAGTCACTGAACTACTTAAGCCATACCAATTGGATTTAGTATTGCATGCTTAATAGACATTTATTTTTTGTTATATATATGAAATCTTGCCTGAAATATTTTATACAAAAGGATAACCTATATAAACATAGTTTATGAACATAAATTTTTCAATTATTAAATGAAAATACATGCAGTAAACACTCAAATATGAAATGTTAAGAGAACTAGACTGTACAGATATAAGGGAAAATACTACAGTATTACCTAACAAAAGTTTTTACAATGATGGAAATATTCTATATCTGCTCAGTACAGTTTGGCAGCCATTGATCATGTGTGACTGTTGAGAATTTCAAATGTGACTAGTGTGACTGAGGAATCAAATCTTTAATTTAATTTAATTGCATATGAATTTTTAAAGTCACAGATGGCTAGTGCCTTCTGTATTGAACAGTGCAAGTTTATAATGTCAAATTTGTATAAGAAGTTCTTTTTATGCTGTTAGTACTTATGATTTTGTCAACAAAATTTGTTTCACAATATACAGATTCTTGTGGAATTACAAGCTTCTTTTGTAGTGATTTGCTATAGGTATCAATATATGTAAACAACATTAGACATTTTTAGTTTGCAGGTCAGTACAAGTACACTACATAAGATATTTTCTTCATCATAATGAGTTCAATTTTGTTTCTAAGTAATAATTGTGATATTACGTTTACCAAAATGCAGTAAAAATATCTTAATGAAAAACTTGTGTTGTTTCTTCACTACCAACCATAACTTTTTAACAATCTAAGATGCCCATGTTTCATATTGAAAGTCGTTAAGATCAAGGAAAATTGATACTGAGCAAAACACTTTTTTCCAATCCATGGTAGCTCAATGCATTATTGAAAGAAAAAATGACTATCTATCTAATATCTATTTTTAACAGCATTTATGTTACCAGGAAACTTTTAGATAGACTAATTTTTAACCCCAGCCAAAATCTACAGAATCTGAAGTCTGGGGTTGGGTCCAATTATTTGTATTTAACTAGACTCCTGGTGATTTCAGTGCATGCTAATGCCTGAGTACAACCACAATAACCTATTATCTCAAATACAACACTATACTATACTATTGGATATATCTGCTATTTGACAACAAATATTTATGCTAAGTGTCTATACTTTAGATAATTGAAATAATTAGAATATTATCAGTTTGAGCTGCTATAAAAACACAAAATGGAAAAAAAAAAACAATGACAGTTTGGATGTAACAGCAGCCATTTATTTCTCACAGTTACAGAGGCTGATAAGTTCAAGATCAAGGTGCTAGCTAAGTCAGTTCTTGGTGAGGGCCCTTATCCAGGCATGCAGAGGGTCAGTATCTGGCTGTGTTCTCACATGAGCTCTTTTTGTGTATGCAGAAAGAGAGTGGGGAGAGAGAGATAGAAAGAAAGAGAATTCTCACCTCTCTTCCTCTTCTTATAAGAAATTAAAGCCATCCTAAGAACATCACCCTCATGACTTCATTTAAACCAAATTTCCTCTCAAAAACCCAACCTCCAAATACCACATTGAGGGGTATCGTTTTAACACATGAATTTTGACATCTAGTTCATAACAAGAACCTAATAGTATAAAGGAATTGTAAACATCCAGTTCATAATAAGAACCTGATATTACAAAGGAATTCAACCAGTTATGAGGCTTAAACACGTCCTACTGCAAGACTTCAATGGATCTTCTTTTAATGAAATATCAAAAAAGTATCTGCAATCCTTGAAATGATTATGTAGATGTTTCATTTAAATTTATTATAATAAAAAATAACATGAGTGACTGAAGAGATAAACCTGATTTGTAGTACAGCTGAATGAACAAAAATGGGAGTTGTATCCAAAACTTCTCTAAATTTCTAGGTATGGAAATAGAATATGGTTGTTTAAAATCTGTATACATTTTTCTTATAGTATTATTTATTTACTTAGTGAAGATAAAAGTTAATGTCCCTTGTTTTTTTTAAAAATCATAGTTGATCATTGTTTTGGGAAATGATAGAATTGCTTGAACCCTAAAACCTCCAAAAGCATAGAATGCTTTTCAATAAAAAGTTTCAAAATTATAAGAAAATAAATAAAGGTAGATAAAACATACCCCCAGAGGGTTATGTGTGAGATATGTATATTAGTTTTCCTTGGGCTGCCATAATACATTACCGTGGTCTGGCTGGTCTCACGCAAGAGAAATGTGTTATTTTATAGTTCTGGAAGCTAGAGGCACCAAATCGATGTGGCAGTGGCCACCCCTCCGAATTACCTGGGGGAGCACTTTCCTTGCCTCTTCTAGCTCCCAGTAGCTACTGGAATCCTTAGTTTCATGAATCTCTGCACCCACATCCCCATGGATTTCTTTCCTATGTGTCTGTGTGTCTGTCCTCTGCTTATCAAGGCTCTGGTCATTGGACTTAGGGTCCACTCTAACTATAGGATAATTTTATCTTGAAATCCTTATAAAATTACATCTTCCAAGATGTTGTTTCCAAATAAAGTCACATTCTAAGATACTAGGAAGGCATGAATTATTGCAGAACATTATTCAATTCAATGCAGTGGGCCAAAGGCTGGAGGTTATATTTTAAAAGGTTATACTTATTAAAAAATAACATTTTGTAGAGAAAATACTCAAAGCATATAAAAGTATTTTGTTCATGCTATTCTAATTCATTGTATGTAAATCATTGAAATCCCTGCTTTTGATAAAGAATACTTTCTTGAGCCCGGCTGGTGTAGCTCAGTGGATTGAGTGCGGGCTGGGAACCAGAGGGTCCCGGTTCGATTCCCAGTTGGGGCACATGCCTGGGTTGCGGGCCAGGTCCCCGTGAGGGCCATGTGAGAGGCAACCATACATTGCTCTTTCTCCCTCTCTTCTCTTCTCTCTGAAAATAAAATAAATAAAATCTTAAAAAAAAAAAAAAAAGAATACTTTCTTGAAAAGTAAACGTCATTTTTAACTTAAACTAATTTGATCCAGTGTCATTGCGGCTCATTTTCATAACCAGCAACATGGTTAGCCACAGAATATAGTTTAAATTTTAAGAAATATTATTAATTTATTTTTAGTATAAAGAATACAGACATTGGTAAGCCAATTTCAGGGGGAGAATGTGTGTATGTTACTCTATATTTTCAAAATCCTCACAAGTAAATTTTGAAGTTCCTATTATTTTTTTTTACTCATAACAACATAAAGATTGTTGTTATTGTGGATAATCATGTATCTTCTAATTAATGGTTAAGGAATTCAATGATAGAGGCATAAAAAAGAGAAAAAACTCATGGACAAGGACAACAGTGTGGTGATTGCTGGGGAACGGAGGGGTGAGGGAAGGTGGAGGAGGGTATGGCGGGGTAAATGGTGATGAACGGAATGGGAGACATGACTTGGAGTGATGAATAAAAAACACAGTGTAGATAATGTGTTGTAGAATTGTGCACCTGAAACCTGTATAATGTTTTTAACCAATGTCACCCCCAATAATTTTATTAAAAAGGGAAAAAATTAAACAGCAAATGTAGTGTGACAATTTCAGATAGGCTTATTTATGTGTCAATAGACTACATATAATATTAATAAGTTATGTATAATTCACGCTGATGATGATATTTGTTTACTTAATAGATATTTTTAGCCACACTATGTCATCATCCAAATTATAGGTATGCAACCCTAAAAAGTAGAAGACAGCATACAATAGAATCCACATGCTAATATAAAAGTCACATAAGTATATCTAGAAGAAATGCAGGGTTTCTTAAAATGTGTAGAGGAGGTACAGAAGAAAAGCATTGATGAAGACTTGAAAATGGGTAATTATGTGTCCGATCAAATGGCACTGAAATGCAGAGGATTTTAAATAAACTATGAACTGTACAATGTCTTTTCGAGGCTTTCTATCTGAGACACTGATGTGCCTACAGATAAAAATAGGCTGGTAAAACCAGCCATCCTAGTACAGAATGATGAATGTTATATCACAGACACATTTGGGGATACATTTGGGAGGGTCTGGGAAGACTTTCCTGAAGCAATGGCATCCACGCTGAAGGTTAAAAGGCGCCAATGAGGCTTAGAGAGTAAGAAGGCAGAGAGTATTTCATTCAGAAGGAACAAACATGTGAAATTGCCTGGAGGCAGGTTTAGTTCACTGTCCCGTTGAGTTTGGGAAGAGGAGTGCTAAGAGATGAAGGTGGGAAGGTCAATAGGACCCATGTCATGACAAGCCTAGTAAGCCATGTAGAGTTTCATTCTGGAAACACTGTGGAGCCAGTGATATGGTGTACCAGAAATGTGACAGGATCAGATTTGTACTTGTAAAAGGACATTTTGGCCACAATGTGGAGAATGGATTCGATTTGCAAATATGAAAGGAAGCAGAGACACTACTTGGACAGCATCAGGACACTTCCAGCCAGAGACACGGGTGCCATGGACTGAAGGCTGTCGATGGAAACGGAAATTAAATAGACCGACGTGAATCATGTTTAGGAGACAGACCTGACACAACCTGGTGATGGATTCGATGCGGGAGATGAGACACAGAAGGAAGCAGAAGTTTGATGATACCTAGAGTTCTGGCTTGAATAGATAGATAGATAGCAGTGCCACTTTCCCTGAAGGGGTGGGAAGAGTTGAACATGCTAATCAAGGTTACAATTTATGTTATTCTTCCTCATTCAATTTCTTTCATGGCATAATTCCACAGTTCTAAATTCATTCTGAGGATATCATATGAAAGTTGTGACTCTACATAATATGTTGCCAACGTCTCAGTAGCACATTTCTCACTTTTTATTTTTTCTGAAATCAAGATATCTTGTAACTGGTGCCAAATAAACTTGCCGGCACTTGGCAGAGGAGCACTGTGAGAAAACTACCATAGAGGATATTCTGGCAGAAATTACACCTGTGTGCATTTGCACTTCCTTTTCTTTAATGAGAGTAGTTCATAAGGATGCATGCATAAGCTGAAAATCAACTTGGAATTACCAAGGATGCCTCCCCCAGACAAGGAGGTAGCAGAAGTTCCATTCAAGTTACTGAATGGAAGCTACACTAGGAGGCCAAGTACATGTCCACAGAAATCACTGTGTGTTTTCCCCTGCAGAAGATGAGTCTTTGCAGAAAGGGAGTATATGTATACACCTCTTTAAGGGAGAACTGAAACAGATGAGCAGATTGACTCCTTGTGCATATAAATGGGGAGAATTTTGGGAGAGTCTTCATGGGTCTCTCAGATAGAAGTTGCTGAAACTAATCTTAATTTCTAGCAGCCAGAAAGGATAAAGATATGTGAGTCTAAAGACAAAGTTAAAGACTACCACAGACCACGGGTCTGGAGAAGAAGCTTTTCATGACCTCCCTAAGCACACAGACATACAAACACAGGCACACAGATACACACTCACCCTTCCTCACTCTGAGCCACACCCTCATATGTTATCTTACTTTATCCAGCTTTCCAAGAATTATTACTACTTAATATTATTTTAAAAGCTATGCATCAACTTGTTTATTTTATGACTTACGAACTTAACAAATGTACCAGGTTCTAAATATTCCCTCTACTCAGACTTTCCCATTAGCACACGAACATGGCATTATTTCCCGTTCCTTAAAATAACTCTTGATCCTCTTTTTTCTAATTGCTATTGCTGCATTTCTCTCCCTTTTAGCGCAAATGTTTGAAAGCTTTTTTCTCCCCGTCACTATCTCAAATTCCTCTCCTATTTTCTTTGAAAATATTTCAGTCGGGCTTTTGCTATAAATCCACTAAATCCTCCATTGTCAAGTTCATGAATTACCTCCCTGCTAAATCCAATCTCAGACCTCATCTTTCTTGGCCTATTAGCAGCATTTGACACTATTGTTGTCTTGTATATTTCCTTGAAAAATTTCTTCACTGGACATAAAAATTTTTTCCAGTGCATCATTCGCAGCTATATCTCAGAGTCCTGGGATGCTTTTTGCCCAAATCCCACAATTTAGATTGGTGTGCCTCAGGTCTTGCACCACCTACCTTTCCAATATATGTTTTCTTTCTTGGTCACCATTTCCAATGTCCTGAAGGTAAATACTATCTGCATGCTAATGATCCTTTCATTTGTATTTTTAGCTGAACCTCTACGCTGACTTCAAAAATCATATAATCAGTTAACCACTTACTTAGTTCTTTAATGGGCCTATGAAACCTGTCAAAAATCAAACACCTGATTTCTCTCTCTTCAAACAAGCAAAATGATTTCCTTCTCTTACTGTTTTCCATGGCTTAGTCAATATTTTCTTTATTTCCAAAAATTTTACGGCATTTCCTTCACCTCTCATCTTTTCTTTGAATCAGAAAATTCTGCTCTTATTTCAAGACTTCTCTCTAGACACATTGTGCAAGTCGCAGTTTTGCACTGAGGTTGTTGCAAATCTCAGAAGTTGTCATCCTTTTTTTTCCTAATTCACATTCTATCTATGCAATGCAAAAAATCACAGGCATCCTAAAATTAATCAGAGAATGTCATTTTGCTCAATTCTCTCCAATAGCACTTCATAAGTAATACAAATGAAAAGACATATATACTTTTAATAATCTTTACTTTCAATTTAAATACAGAAATGAAAAATAACCTGACTCTATATTCTTTAAAAGTTTACTGCGTAATCATTTTTGTGGTTCAAATATTTCATTATCAGTGTTTTTACAATTTTTCTTTCATTTCTTTACTTAATCTCCTGGTAAGGGGCACGATGGCAATGAGAAGCTGTGAGTTTCCTTATCCAGAGAGGAGACAAACACGTAATATTAATACATGCAAATATTGTCCTTATAAATTAATTTATAAATATAATTCTATTGTATTGTTTATTAATTTATTCTTATTTCAATGAAATGTGCAAAGAAATGTTAATTCATTATTCTAGGTATTTTGTATTTTCAAATATTTTCTTTAATGATTTTCAGCAAGACAATGGGAACATGGAGGCTATCCAAAGCAAATTTAACTACAATTTCATCAGATGCTAAATTGTCTCTACAGTGGTACAGAAGCTATTCTCTCCCAAAGATTCTTCATTTGAAGAAGGGATCTTTATGGAGTTCTTATTGAATATTTAACCTCTAAGCTAAATTTGTCAGTGCATTCAGCAAGTTGGCTTCTTAAGTCAAAACTGTCTTAGAACGTACAAAACTAATCAATGACAAATTAAAATTAAAACATTTAAAGTGATTTAGCATTTCATCTATGAGTAAAAATAATGGAAAATGGATTACAAGAATTATGATTTTCATTAAGCTGAAGGTCTATTTATTTTCTAAAGGAAGAACTACTGTGGTCCATAGAAATCATCAAATTTTATATAGTATCATGATGCAAAAATATAACCTAAAGCATATTGAGCTTTGAACTGCAATTGGAAGAAAATTATTTCAAGATATTTAGAAAGTAAACTGTTAAAATAATGAATACTTTAATATAATCATTCACCAATCTTATATTAAAGGAAAAAATCTTTGTCTAATATCATGCATTTAGTATGCATAAATGAATTATTCATAAACTTAGATAATATTAAATTTTGTAAAATTGAAATTAATAGTGTCTTTCAAAACATGTCTTCTCTCTAATTATTAATTTATTAAAGTTAATAATGCTAAATGCCATCATATTCTAATGTTAAATTAAATTTCAGTTCTATTCTACTTCAAAATACAAGAATACTAAAATACTGCCAAATATTTTAATGTATTTAATTTATTTTGTAAATTAAAAAAAATAAAATGCTTCAATATTTCAAATGCTGAGCTGTTTTAGGTGATAAACTATAACAACTTCTTATTTTAAATGAGACTTATTATAATGCTTGCTTACAATTCTTTCAAATTTAGTTAATTTTATTAAAAATATTTTGGCTTAAATTTAAAACATATAAGCATATACAGACTAAGAAGGGATTATAATAAAAAAGCAATCAGCAATCTTCTTCCTTCTAATCCAAGAATTTTAAAAATAACTTTTTTGCATCTTACTACTAACTCTTCTGATTACATGTCATTATCTTTCTTCTTTCACCTTACAGATAAAATAAAAACAGAACAGGCCTTAATTTATTAACACTGTTTGTGAGGGAAAAAAAAAAACTAGATGCTGAGTTAAAGCTTCCCCAATACAGTATACCCATGGGTATGTCAGACCAGTAATTAATCCCTGAGTTGTCTTCTGAGTTTGTGTGCTTAAAATAGTTAATCAAATACCATAAAGCCAATCACAGCTCACACATGTTCTTGTTTTGACTAGTTTTTAAAAATTTACTGTTATATTCTCTCTTTTGAAATTATTCATTAGGATAGTGAACATCTGCATGTAAGTATTATCCTAAATGGAAAAAAAGGCCAAATTTTAAATTCCTTTGAATGACTAATTAGGTGAACTTTTCTTTGGTTTTAATTTTATTACTTAATGATAATTTTAAATATGTTAAGAGAGAAAAAAAGTAAGAACACCTCCCTTTCTTAGCTTTAAAGTACTTTTCAATATATCTAATTTATTTTTTCCAGAATTATATGACTAACCCGTGGTAGAATTGAAATTTGAATCCAAATTTTTTCTAATTTCAAACTCTTTATTCAAATCACTAATTTTACTCTAAGCAATGATATTGACCATATTTTTTTCTATGGTAATGCTAACTATATTCAAATTTTGTGATGAAAGAAAATATTCAATATAAATGAATCTTCCACTAAAACTGGAATTTTTCTATTGAAAAGATTTTCTTCCAACAAATTGAAGAAAAATGCCTTCCTCCCCTGTTCAATGGGAAATATTTTTGTATTTTACACATATTTGCTACCCATAAATCCAGATTACCATCTTAATTTTAAGACTTCTTTTATTAAATTTTGAACATGTTAGATTCCAAAAGAATGTGTTTGTATTTGCCAAAATTGTATTCAAACTTGTTTTTCTGGAGAAGGCCTAGCTCACAACAGTTATAGGCCAGTTCACAGACTCTCCTTATTTTTAAAACTGACTATATTATCCATATAGAGATATCTACAAACATGAATTTACATGAGGTCTTGAGGTAATTCAAGTAGTACAATCTGAGAGTTGGAGGTGAGGTGAATGGAATTTTCTTATAACAGTTCTCAAGAATAATTCTCTCCAAGACTAATTTTAATTTTAAATCAAACAAGCTTGAATGATTATGAGAATATGTAGCAAGAAAGTCCAACGTGGGCACATTTTCTAAGATAGCAGAAGGTCATTTCAAAGATTTTACTTCTGTGATAGTTATAAACTCTTCGATTTTTTTTACCCATAAAGAGTTTTTTCTTAAATTAAGTATAAATTATATACTTGTTTTGAAAAAAAGAGTAGTAAAAACAATTAGATTGGGGTTTTTTTAATGAGCTATGGCAGATAAAAATGTAATTCCATTTTTCATTATCTTCTAAATTTGCTGGTCAAGCACTAACCAAATAATAATGATACTATTACTATTACTAGTAACAAAAATAATGAATATCCAACTTATTTAAACCAAGTAAAAACTGAATCAGTAATACAATTAACCAAGATATAATGCTAACATTGCATAAAGCATGCACTTTATAAATACCCATATTTTCAATTCTTTACCTAAAGACTTCTTTAATTCAGATTTACAGGTGTCAGAAAAATTATTTGAAAATTGGAAATAATGCTGGAAGATAGGTGAAATCCATGAAGGGATTTTATGGAGCATATGTTTAGCTCAAATCACTATTTCTTAATGATTAAAGTTCACAGACCTATTCAGTTACATAGTACCTTGGAGATTTTGTATAGTTGTGGTACAGATAATTTTTTTTATTGGAGCATATAACCATATAAGTTCATGGCCTCATTATAGTAACCATGTACAGCTAACCTGGAAATCCCAATTTGTAGGATATTTTCTTAACCAGTTATAGAAACCTCATTGCTTCCCTCTTTATCTACCTAAAAGAGGTAGATAAAAATTATAAAAATTTTACCATTTTATATTACACTTCTACAAAGGGTATGCCTATACAAAAGAATATACACAAAATAATTTGTAACATGAGATCAGATGGTGTCAGAGCCATAAGAATATACGGGTACAGAATGAAGTCTGTATTCCAACATGAGTAAAGTCTTTGAAAATCCTTTGTAAAACAAGGCACTTCTAGAAGAACAAGTGTATTGAGATAAAAACGGTGGAGGAATGGATGATTCCTTTGTTTGTCACTGAAGAGGCAATGTGGCCTGCTGAAAAAAGAGTGAAAAAAATAAAACCCAACTCTAAAAACAATGGTATCCCAACTCTACCAAACCTGTTACTCTCTTTAAAAAAGTATAGCAGACTTCGTTTTATGGCAGTTGAAGATTTACAGAAACACCAAGCAAAAATTAGAGACCATTTGCATACGTCCCTCTCCTCTACCGCACACACGGTTTCCTGTTGTCACCACCTTATGTTAGTGAGGCATACTGGTGACAATTGACAAAGCAATAACAATGCACTGTTATTAACTAAAGTCCCTGGTTTACGTTAGAGTTCATGCTTTAACTTGTACAGTTCTACGAGTACCGCTGTGTGCTTAGCGTCCTGTAACCACCATTGCAGGATTGCACAGAATAGTATTACTCCCCTCCCCCAAATCCTCTGTGCTCCACATACTGATCCTTCCTCTGCCCTCCCCTGAAACATGATACACAGAAAGTCTTAGCACTTTGATTTTTCTATGTTCCTTATTAGTAAAAAGAATTTTTTCACAGTGAATGCTAGGTAAATCTACTTGTAACATTGACTTTTACTTTAACTACCACAAAATAAATATTTTTTGATACTTTAAAAATCTCTGAAACCATATGGTATTATCATTCACTTTGGAATACACCTAACATTATTTGGAACCTATTATGTGTTGGGTGTTGTGGTAAGTACATGATAGGTTTTATATAATTTATTTTAAATATCAACTATGAGGAGGCAAGTAGACTACGTAAGGTTATTAATCATATTAAATGTACTTATTAATCAGATTTATTAATCAAGCTATCCAAGGTAATGGTTAGGCCTATAATCTGTATGTCCCATAACTGTGAGCCCCAAACTTTCCTTCTGAATACACTACTGATCTACTTCAGACGTCCTTGTAAATTTATTGGCTTAAAATTAACAAAGTTCTGCTTCTGTGGCAGTTCTTTCCACACGCGTGAAACACGCATGTTCCGGAATTTATGCGTTTTGAGCGCAGCTCCACGTGATTCCCATGTGGGCAAGTATGGATCATGTCTGTGGAATGGGAACTCTCTAATGGGAATTTGGCAAAGATGTATCTTAAGAAATTCTCTGACTTGCTGAGCCTCTTCCTTCCAAAGTCCTGAAGCTTAAATTAATAAATCACTGCCTCAATGTTCTATGGTCCTAAAAGTTAACAGCCCTAGCTAGCTTACCCTCAATTTACCTGTCTCCTGTTTAGTATATACCCTGGTCCTGTCTGCCACCGGACCTGAATTTACATCCTAATGCTCTACTAATGAGTAATCTTACCCCTGTTCTATATAATCCCATGAATAATCAATCCAATGTAAATATGCCCTAAAGCCTCTAATAAAAACCCCAGCTAAGCTACCCACGAGGCCTTTTCCTGAGATGGAGGAATTGGTCCCGTGGCTCCGGACTCTCTTTCCCCGCGTGTCTCAGTATGAGATTCTTTCACGCATTGAGTTGCAGTCACCCATGAGTTTCAGCAGGGACGAACCCCCCACGACATGTTTCTATAAGAATATACCTGTAAATACACCTAGAATTTATAGATTGATGGGTTGTGGCTGGCTGGAAAATGGAGCTTAACCACCTAAGCATTTCCCTTGTCCGAGTGCTTAACGAAGTCAAAACAGAGAAGTACAAC
This sequence comes from Micronycteris hirsuta, assembly GCA_004026765.1. Classification (NCBI taxonomy): domain Eukaryota; kingdom Metazoa; phylum Chordata; class Mammalia; order Chiroptera; family Phyllostomidae; genus Micronycteris; species Micronycteris hirsuta. Next base: position 60,001 of record PVJI01007381.1, on the reverse strand, counting down.
AACTTAAATAGCTCTCTTTGTTGATCAACAAAACTAAAGGCACCATAATGTGGTAGAGACATTGTTTGAGAAAGAATTTAATGGGTTTCTAATTCTTCAAAAAAATTTTTTTCTTGTTCCAGAGCTTGTGGTATCATTTGAATCACTGATAAAATCTGGTGCAGGATATAATCACATGATGATAATTCAGTATTATATCAATACATTTGTGGTAACACCATAGCATACTACATTTTTTTTCTTATGGTGCTTCTGAGTAGAAAGTAATACAAACAACTAGATGTGTAAATGTGTATGAGAGAATGTTAACCTAGCTCTGCAAAATCTATTCAATACCATCTTTTTAATGAATATTTATGTTATCCACAAAGAGTAAGATGCTAACCTACAGGTAGGCTTGTTTGCTAGAACATTTCTCAGTGAAGTCAAATGCATCCACTTGTACAGAGACAGTGGGGCTGAGCCTTCTCTGTCTATTCGCCGTGTTATCACCAACATTTACCATGAATCTTCACTCCACACGCAACACTTGCTGAAGCACTCCAAACTAAAAGTTTATGAACACATAAAATTAGATAATGTAATGCAAAATTATGCTATTTATTATTTTCTTTTGAAAATGATAATAAAAAAGCAAAAACAGTTAATACCATATATATTTGACATTAAATATAGAGTAGTATTATCCTTCCACATGAAGACTTTCTATAAAACATTATAGAAAAACATATATATTGAGGGGCAAGTAATTAATCATAAATATTAATTATATTAAACATGTTGAATACAAAAATATCCTTCTTAATTCATCAAGCCGCTATGCCTTTAATATCAAATAAGTTAAAAATTGTAAAATTTTAGTCATCTGATTAAGAAGATATTGCAACCAAAACTGCGTTTCTTAGATTTTTTTAAGAAAAACAATAACACTTGAAAAGAGTTTAATAATTAGATGATGAATATTTATTAGAATTACTGATTAAGAAGATCATAATTCACAATTTTGCATTTTAAATGTCACAATTTGTTTCTTGCATTATTCTCCCTCTTAAATTTCCTCTATGCATTTTAACTCTGAATTTCAGAGTAGAGACCACTACTATTTTCCTAGAATAACATCTTCTAATATCAATAAATATTTTCTTCTTTCCATAAACATTAGATGGGTTAAATTCACTCACAGCCTCAATGGAAGAACAAAAAGTTTATCTGGCACTACTTAAGTGAAAAAGATCCTTCCACTTGTATGTCACTTGGCTTATGGCCGACATTCCCCACTTATTACAGACTGGCTGACCCTGGCCGCATTCCAGTATGTGAATAGCTGGAAGAAGTTTTCTTTTCCTAAATTGGTTTTTGTCTTTCCCCTGTGTGTCCCGCAACTGGAGGAGCACTGATCAATTTGTAATGGTGGTGTTCTGTATGGCAAGGACACAATTAGCCTGCACTCTCCATTTTCCTTCCACGTTGACAAGTTTCTCTTCTAGATGTAATGCCGTCATTGATTTTCCATGTTCCCTCTACTCGTCCAGATCTATTTTGGGCAACTCTTTGGTAATGGGAATATTCCTTCAAATGTGGCAAGAAAAGTCTCATTTGTGTGACTTTGTCACATTTAGTCACCTTATTTACCACATTAAGAAAGTGTTTTCATTCTTCTTTGAGTCTAAAACTTGCTTTGTCTTTTTTACTGCTAGTCACATAAATTATTGAACCTAATCAGATGACTACTTTATGAAGTCATCTGAAATGTATGACCTTTAAATAAAATCAATCTTAACTCTTGACCATAGTATATATACATATATATGTATATATACAAAAATTCTTGGTTCAAAGTGAAATTCAGGATGTGTGCATTCTCATTATCTAATGTGGAATAAGAAGAGCATGGAGAAAACCAAACAGATTTGACATGTATAAATTCAAACTAAGAAGTGTTGCAGCAAAAAAAAAAAAAAAAAAAAAAAAAAAAGATGATTTCTACTCTTTTTCTTTCAACTCATTTCTACCTATGAGGAGGTCTTTGGAATGATGGAAGAGTGACACACACATAAATTTTATACTGTACAACACAGGAGAGCAATAAAATGTTGTGCTTGTTTTTCCTCCTAAGTGTTGTTTGCTCTAAGGGCCCTACATGGATGTAAAAACCTTTCCATGAGGCTCAGCCCATGCTGCAGGAGAAGAAAGGTTCTGAGGGAGATCAAACCCTGGAAGAGCACGTGAGGTGAGATGCATAATAATGACTGATGGACAACATGATGGACAATGAAATAATGATTTATAGCAGTCTCTGGACTCCATATGTGTAATCTTCTAAGAGTGAAATTTTAATTTTAGTAATGAATGGTACCTTATTATCTTTCCAAATATTTAACAAAGCTAAGGTATTACGAATGTATATTTAATTTTTAACAAAGGCTTTTGTGATTTCTAAATAACAAATTCCACGCACATTCTTACCCCAAAATCTGGTGTTTCACATGGGAACCCACTAAGCCAGATATAAGAAATGGTTCTTAAATCTGGCCATACATCAGAATTACCTGAAAAGCTTTCAAAATTATAGATTTAAAAATTTGGCCTCAACTTATATTGAATTAAAATCAAGGGAGGTTTAAGAATATAAGCTTAAACTCTTTAATGATTATTTTTATACAAAAGCTCAAGTGTCATTCAAAATGAATAAAACAAGATGACAAAATTCCAAGAAAGTCCAGTAGGTTTCATTGTGATAATAAATTCAAGTAAAATCAGTGAAAGTTGGTTTTAGAAAGTCAGTGACATTCTGCCTCTAGCAGACATTTACCCTAAAACAGTGACTCAGTGACATAAAAAAGTAAAATAAATGTGTTATGTAACATATTAGTAGTTGTTATAATGAAGTGGTAAAATGGGAAATGGTAGCCTAATGAAGTTCGATGTCTTTCTATCAGGACATCTCAAAACTTTTGATACTATTACTTTGCTAGTCCATAAAATATACTGTGTTGTACTGCCCAAACTTCTCTGAGATTAGATTTTTTCCACAATACTTTTTTCAGAATAAATATTACTGGAACACAGTAAAGCCATGCCCTGGACTGATAACACAGTTTCTATTATAACATATGCCTTCAGACTCCTAACCTAGTGTACTCTTCCCTTGTTAGAAAAGGAAATTCATCTCAATTTTAATGATGTCATTGTCTTTATTCAACGATTCAAGATTCAAGCAGCATCCCATCTAGCCAATAGAAAGGAGCTCCAAAAAGATACATGGAATGAAAGACTAAGGACGCAAGGGCAGGGCAAGGAGCTTACTAGTGAAGAGTGAATGGTTTGTGGTATAATTCTGGGATTTCCTTTCAAAGTAAAGCATAGAATAAGTAGCACCCCAAAAAGATGCTGCTTTGCTATAGTGATGACTTGGAGCTGAAGGCACTTGAAAACAGCAAACACAGGGATGCTTTCTCTTGTTGGAGTAATTAAACAAGAGAGTGGCTTGGTCTCCCTGGCAGCCAACTCAGAGAGCTAACAGACACCTAAACCGCAGTGCATTCCTGTAAATGCCACCAAGTTAAGAAATCAATGCCCATGGACAGCCAATCACAGACAGGTAGGCTTTAACCAAATAAGGTGATGTCTTGGGCTACAGCAATCAAATCCTCTTACTCGCTTCTCAGGCTGCTCTACAAAAGCCTTTCCCTCGGCTCCTGCTGCAGAGATACGAACCACCTTCTCTTAGGCGCTGCCCGATTGGAATCGGTAACAGTTGCTCAAACAAACTGAACATTTTAATGGGCCTCCATGTCTCTGAACTCCCCTTACTGTGTCTAAAGACAAATCCCGCAAAAGGATCTCAATGGTCAAAGATCCTCTCTCTGGAAGTTTCATCCACCAGGGTCAATTCCCTCCTAAGACAGGAGAGGTGACGCAAAGTCCAGGCCACCCCCAGGAAAAGCCTGTCACCAGCTACCATGCCACCCCTCTACTCTTCTCAGGGCTTGTTCATCTTCCCTAAAATCGTTTTCTCTCTCCTAAGACACTTACAGACCCTTTCCCTTTTTCCTATTAAGATGGCATTTCATCTGAACTCTAAGGCAGCTTGGGGAGTTACTCATTTTTCCCTAGGTATCTCCTATGCATGAATGAAGTATACATGGTACTAAACTTCTGTTTGTCTTTCTTTCATTCATTTGTCTTACAGGGGTCTCAGTTAAAAATTCAGAAAGGTCGAGGCAAATCATTTTTTCCTCGTCCTCATAGGGTTTACAAAGTGGTTTATAATAAGACTCATATCACATTCTAGGAATATTATATTTCTGCTTCCTTTTGTTGTACCGTGCTTAGTGACGCCACATCACCCCATTTTATATTGTACATGTTTGATGGCAGGTTTTAAGTGTCAGCTTGTCTAGACTGCCTGGCATTCCTTTAGACTGCCATCGATCCTCCTCGGCAGTCACGGGTCATGATGAGTGGCTTAGACATGTAAGATCTTCATTTCCTATAGAAATACAGGGTGGGGCAAAAGGAGGTTTACAGTTATGAGTATGTGAAATAGAGTTTATTCTTGTGTTATTATTTATGAATTATCACATTATTTTCCATAGAAACAACTGTAAACCTACTTTTGTCCCACCTTATATTATCATCAACAGTGCTCTTCCAAGTTTCACAATTTTGAATTATTTATACAGCCAAACAACTCATGTTTGTCTTTCTTAATACGGACTACTTTATCAACAGAATTATTAAATGCAGTATATTTGGTTTAAGAAAAAATTCGCAATATTCATTTATATGTGTCTGAGTATGGCAGAAATTTAAATATGTTTTTATGCAGCTATCTGAACTTTTATATGGTTTCTAATTTTGAAGTGAACTAGTTTTATTTTCAATGTAACTTTTATGTCACAGTTTTATCTGACCATATATTTGGCCACAAAAGGCTTTGAAATCATTTTCCCAACATTTTTAATGGTTCAATTGTTTCATTCCTAAAACAATTTATTTTCCTTATGGTGTGTAATAACATTTTATTATGTTCTTTTATGCATTTTTATTACATATTCTGAAACATAATCATTTTATTGTCATTCACTTTGTTGATGTCAATATTGAGCCGTAATAAGAATGTAACGACCTGTTTTAATAAGTCTATTATAAGCATTATAATGTATTATAATCTCTATTATGATTGGATATTCCTGAGTGTGAGGAGATGGTTTATGAAGAGTAAATAACTCAGCAGTACTATGTTTGCAACCTCGGAGACAAAATAACCGATTGTGTCTGAGAAATAAGTGAGCACGAACCACACTGGTGGTCTCAGCTTTTGAGTTCCTGAGAGATGTTTGCAAGTCCATTAGGTTCTGTAAGGCCCTGGATTTCATGAGCAGTTAGTGCTAATGGTTTTGTACTGTAAGACATCCCTGGATATTTGCAGTGATGGCAATAAAGTTTAGATGATATTAAGGCTACACTTGATAAATCTGACTGACGTCTGTGAAGAATACAGTGAAAGAGTCATTGTGAGATAATGATGGATAATTCTATATAAGAAGTTATGCAAGAAAAAGTTTATGGGTTGAACCATAAAATGTGTTTAGAATGAATATAAAATGACAAATATTAATAATTATTGTGGAATATTGAAAGAGGTGGTGAGAGGATTTGAATGACAGGCTTTGCAACATATCCAAGTATATTATTTTAAAATTGATGATGTATCATCAGTGTGTATTTCTCCTTCTATAAAGTTCAAAAACAAGTATGAACCATACAATACTCTGATCCCCACCCCGTGTCTTATCTTTGAAATTGTAAATGATGGTATGTGAGTGTACAGTGGAAGCAAGGAGAGTTTTTCTCTGAAAGCATTGGAAGGTGTCATTGGGTTTCATATTTCATATTTTCACATTTCAAGGAGGTGGCACACAGATACTTCCTGTCCTGGGGGATGGAGTGTTTTTTAGGTATCACCTGTCTTTTCCAGAACCTTATCATTTTGTGAAGGGACCACTAAAGGTTTCAGAACCTTGTCCCATGGGTAGCAGGACATACAAAAGATTCAAACTCAAAACAGCCCCTTATGACAATGTGGGAGTGTGTGTATATTTAGAAGCGATAGAGGACTTTATTTCCCTGAAGAAGACATCCGAGTTTATTTATTATAAGACTCTAAAATGAGGTGCGTGGATGAACCTCAGGGAATAGTTATTTCACAAAGATCTGCTCGGCACAGACTGTGTGCATGCCGGAGGGAGATCAATATTCTGAAGAGATCCAGCTTTCTTCAGTCTCGGAGTGGATTTAGGAAATAACTTACACAAGTGAGAAAATCAGAATCATTGAATAAATTTTTCTAATTTCAGTTACTGGAGGCAGAGTACCCTCAAGTAATTGCTTTATCGTTGTTTGGTGATGGCATTTTATATTGATATACATACATGCATAATGTATAAAAACTACATGTGTTGTTGATTCTTACAGTTTAAAACAGTAGGAAACCAAGGCAGTTATATAAATAAATAAGTCACTTGTTCAGAGTCCTAAAACTGAGAGCATTTTTTTATTGCTATAAAATATACATGCTGTGATATTTATCATTTTAACCACCAACAAGCATACCGCTCAGTAGCATTAAACACATTTACAAATTTGTATAACCATGATCATGGTCTACTCCCTAAAACATTCTGATCATCCTCAACAAAACTCTATACCTATTACACAATACTTCCCATTTTCCTCTCCCCAAGCCCTAATAACCTCCATTCTCCTCTTTGTCTCTCTGATGTTGCTCATTATAAAAACCTCTTATAAGTGAAATCATATAATACTTACGCTGTTAAAACTGACATCCCTGTCTTGTTCCTAATTTCAAGGGGAACACTTGTGGTTTTTGTCTGCTGAGCATGCCGCTAGCAGTGGGTTTGCCATATACGGCCTTTATTACGCTGAGGTATGTTCCCTCTGTACCCTCATTGGTGACAGTTTTTATCAGAAATGGATGCTGGATTTTATCAAATGTTCTTTCTGCAGCTAATGATATGTCATGTAATTTTTATCCTTTATTTCGTGTATGTGGTGTATCACATTTATTGATTTGTGAATGTTGTATGTACCTTGCATTCCCAGAACAAATCACACTTGATCACGATGTGTGATCTTTTTGCTGTATTATTGTGTTCAGTTTGCAAATATTTTATTGAACATTTTAGTGTCTGTGTTCATCAGGGATATTTGTCTATACTTTTCTTTCTTTGTAGTGTCTTTATCTGGTTTTGGAATTAGGATAATGCTGCCCTTGTAAAATGAACTTGGGATTCTTCTCTCCTCTTGAATTTTTGAAATATTTTGGATGGAGAGGTGTTAGTTCTTCTCCCAATGTTTGGTGAAATTCACACGTGAAGCCATCTGGTGCAGGGCTTTTGTTGGTTGGGAGTTTTTTGATTACTGCCTCAATTTCACTAGGTGTGATCTATGTATTCAGATTCTCTAGTTCTTCCTGATTTAGTTTTGGAAGATTGTGTGTTTGTAGGAATGTATCCATTTCGTCCTGGCTGTCGTTTGTTGGCATACAATTGTTCACAATATTTTCTTACAAACCTTTGTATTTCTTTGGTGTCAGTTGTTATTTCTCCTCTTTCATTTTTGATTTTGTTTATTTGGGCCCTCTCTCTTTTTTTCTTCATGATTCTGTTTAAAGGTTTGTCTATCTTATTTATCTTTTCCAAGAACCAGCTCTTGGAATCATTGATCTTTTGGAGTTACCATAGTGTTTAATTCAGAAGGCTGGCATTAAGAGTAATTTCATTCCTTAACATAAACATATTTACAGGTTTACTTTAGTCTTAAAAGTTCAAGGATTCCATTTTTAAATACATTGTGTGAAATTTTTTTATCTGAATTGAGAATAGAAATATAGAAATTATGAGACTCTACTTTTTGAAATAGTTGGTAGAGATTTAGAATGACAATATACTAATATACCCCAAAGCATGAAAATTAATATGTAGCAATGTGAAATTTGTGAATTTGCTTACATTTTATATCTTCAAAATGATTATTAAAGCTATTATTTTAACACTGTAAAGAATTAATATTGTAGCTATCTAGTGAGACAAAAATTTTCTGTTAAGATTGCATTTTGTTATATTGTGAATTAGAAAAAAATGAAGACCATTTTTCTTTTAGTGTGCTGCTCAAACTCTGTCTCATAAGTCACTTCTGGTTTGGCCTTACTTGTCATCACTAACAATGCTACTGAAATCTAATCTTATCCATTTTTCTTTCACCAGTGCTGATTCTGATTTATTGACTCTGAGCTGCTGAAGAATGTAAAATTAAACAAATGTATAGTTTCATATAAGTAGTGAAGATATACCCCTTGTACTAGACATTGTAAACACACTTAGGTGGGAAATACTGAAATGTTATTAGTCTACAGCAATACATCATCATTTTCTCATTAGCATTTTTCTTCCTTTTTCATCACACGTACCTTCAAATATATTATAGAAAGTCTTCCTGAAGTTACTTACACTGAATAACGACCACAGGTCATTGGATTGTGGCTCCCTTTCTGAAGGCTGCTAAAAGAGGTCTTTCTTTAATGGCCAACAGCTTTTGCTAACTTCCTGGGATTCCAGAAATGCTAATCAGCAGTTCTAGTCGGCAGCACATTTATTACACCCTGACATGCTGAAGACAGCCAGTTACAAATAGAACTGCCTCTTGAAAAATGCTGCTACAGTGTTTTATAATAAAGTGCACCAATTAGATGCATTCATTAGGACAAACTGCTTGTCTTTTCCCATATTAAAGCTTTTTAAAAAGCACAATGTTTTTCATAGCTTACCCTGCTCTATATTATTATTAATTGAACATAGCACATTACAAAGTTTAATCCAATAACTATAAATACATAATGAATAATAGTTCCTTGGAGACTGTCAGTTCTGCAAGGACCCACTGGTTTTATACTCCAAGATGAATAATATCAGGGAAGCCTTGCTCATTTCCAAGGGGTTTCCAGGTATTTGGGGGACATTATTTCAATAAATAGCATTGACTTATAATTCAAAATTATTTCATTTAAACATTGACAAGGATCCTTTCCCAAAATGTAGTCTAATTTTCTTAGGAATAAAGATTCATAATGTTACACATAATGCTCTTAATTCATATATTACCTTGATTGTTACCTTGTCTTTCACACATAAAGCAATATGTTGATAGCAATAAAGTTCTGAGGAGAAGAATTCCAAAAGGGAAAATAGCATCGCACATGTTGAGTGTGGACAAGAATCTCTCCCTTTTGGAGTGGAGAGGGCAAAGAATTATTATACAACACTGTGAGTTAAACAGTGCAAGATAGATTGGGTGGGTTTTCCTGCTGGCAAGAACATTATTTTTCAGTTTCTTGCTTATCCACAAACATGTGCACTTGCTGGCACTACTCAGTTCCTCTCTACAATGGATACACTTTGCATGAGGACCCTGACCTCTATTATCATTATTTAGTCCTATGTTTGAATGAAGACACACTAGTGATGGCCACTCATTTTGTTCTATTTATAATTTATATGGCTTATGTCCTCACACACTGCTAAAAAAATGGAAACATTTATCTCCCATAAAGTTTTTGGGTTGACCTCAGATTGGATGAAGGAAATTAAGAGACACCTGGTTAGTTAATAGAAAAAAGTAATAATCTTACATATTCTCCAGGATATGCCATCTAGGTGTTTAAAGTAGAAATTCCCTTCTTTAAATTATTGTAATTTTTTAAATTAATTTTACTCAAAAATAACTTCACTAGGCAGTGCCATTTGTTAGTGTACTGTGTTGAACAAATCGTATTGGCAACTTCCATTATTACAAAAATGTATCTGCCATCACAGCTCTGCTCTAACATTTTGATTATGAATAACGGTAAGACATTTATGTGCTATATAAAAGTGCAAATAATATAAATCATACCCAGCATAGGTATTAAAGACATTTGCTTCTGCCTATGGCATGGAATCCAGCATCAGACCCGAATGATCGATTCGTATGGGTGCCAAACACAAACGGCAGTCATGGATACACCGGCTTTTACAAGTTAAGTGGTAACAAATGCACATAAAATACTGACATGAAGATGCTGTGAACCATACTGATCCTAAATATTTTAGATAACTGTGTCTTTCTACTTTATTCCATTTTAATCTAGTTTATTTTATGATAGCATATTAGCCACAAACCACTATATCAAATGTATTATCCACTGAGTCCAGATCTGCACTTCGACAAACGTAACATTAGATGATACCATCATTTCACGAACAGACAATATTTATAGTACTTGCTTTTATAAGGACATAATCAGACTTTTGGCACAACAAAACAGTTCTTCTATTGTCAGCTTTACACAAGGAGTTTCAAAATGCTCTGCAGATATTTGGGCAGCTCCATCCAAATGCCATGCTGGCGACTAGCCACAGGCTGGAGCACTCTTCATCAGTAAGATGATGAGCACACATTTTTCTGTATTTGTTTTTCTTTCTGATCTATATTTGTATTATATTTTTACTTAGCTGTGCTAGTGAAAGTTATCAAAATCATAATATTTTAGGCTCTAGAACCTTATTCTTAAGTGACTTTAAAATTTCATGTGTAAATTAAGTATAGTTCAAAGATATGTTCTAAAATGGGTCAGAATTTTAATTCTGGAAAATTTAAGGCCTTTTCACTCTTTAAATATATCAACTATTATATGTATTTTATATTTACTTAGACAAGTCTACACATTTAAGAGATACTAACAGTATTAAGATCTATCTTGCTTGATATTTGTTTTCTTTTATTATAGTATAAAATTTATTGTGATAGTTTAAATTATAAGATTCAGAAATGTTTCATTGTTAACATCTATGCTAAAGTTTATAACATAATGTTGGGGTGATTTTTAAAAGTTTATTGATTTGGAAGATAAAACATTTCTTCTTTCTGGCGTCAAATGGACTTACATATGCACATAATTAGGATGAAAAAATAGCATAATAGTGACTAATGAGCCATTATATATCTTTATATTTGAACATCTTGGAGAAAAACATTGAAAGTTTAACCAAGACATAATTGCTGTCACTTTGAATAATGTACCCAGAACAGAAAGCCAAACAGCATTTCAATGTCCTGGTCTAGTTATTTTGTCCCTACTTATATCAAGCCTTTGTCTGAATGCTCAGTTAACAACCACATGCAATTTCACATTTTTCTAGTATGGTCTTGGCATTTCTGTTACAATATTAATTAAACATGTTCTGTCAACTGTTTTCCACATGCAGTTGTTTCTCATATGTAAGGATCCCTCAAAATACTAGAGATGAACTGCATCCACAGTGAAGCCATAAGAGTTGGGGAGAGCAGGACAGTGGCTTTAGTCGAACGTGGAGTTGTCGATGCATCTCATGTGTTATAGAAACAGCAACATCATTTTAAGGTGATATGCCATTGGAAGTCAGAGGATACACGAAGTCAGAGGACACAGACTTCTCTCCTCTCAGAAAAGCCTGGATTCTGAGCATGCGGAAGACAGAGCAGTTCCCCACGGCATGTAAAGAGAGTCGACCCCCCAAGTTGGGGGGGACAGAAGTGAGCACAGTTCTTGACTAAGAAGAAAACACAAAGCAGGAAACAAGGAAGCCAAACCTTTGATGAAGAACGGATCCCTAAATTGTAGGCGAGGGCAAAAACCAGAACAGGAGCATTTCTTATTAACAGAAAGGGAAGCCTTACCACCAGAAAGGGTCAGCCCCAAGCAGAGGGTCAGGGAATTGATAATCCCATCAACTGGCTCTGGATAAATGAAAAAGAGAAACTTGGAAAGGTGAGAAGAGAAACCGTTCCCTTTGCTCCAGTGATGCTATAATGAAGGAATCTGAAGCACAAGAATTGTATGTCATGAATAATTTGTCTCGTAGAAATGTGCTTAACTTGTTTGACAGTAAATTGGAAATAATCTTCACGCTTTGGTGAGGGTGAAGGAAGGCGCTGCACATGCTGGTGACATGTTAATACTGTCAGGCCTCCTCAGCTCCTGTCCCTTCGCCATGTCAGACAGATGGAGAGCCTGACAAAGTGCTTCCTTTTCCACTGCTGATGCCCGGAGAAAGCAGACTCGGTGAAAGGCACTGATGCCTTTCAGATAAAAGATTTACATAGGATTAGAGCAAACAGAAAAGAACATATGATATAAGTATGTAAGTACATAAGTCATTTCAACCAATGGCACAGATGCCTCAATGATTGACATACAGAAATGGCATTTGATTTGAAAGGACCTTTATTATTTATAATTTTGAAAGTATACCTCATTCGAGTTTGTGTCTGTCTACATTTGGTATGGGTTAAGTGTAGCACTCAGAAAATACAAAGAAGCAAGAATATCGATGATGAGAAAAATAACTTCGGCACTTGTTAAAAGCCCTTCTTCTCTCTGTCTCAAACCCCAGGTCTTAGTGGAAAGTATTAGGATTATTTGTCTTGTCGATTCATAATAAATTCCTTGCGTATATAGCCTGTCTCTCCTAATAATCTCCTTCACTATTATTATTTCTCTAAACTACAAACTAAAACAAAACCTGGGTCATAGTTTCACTCTCCTGATTACACTATGTTCCCTGCTTTGGGATTTTCTATATATCAAAGTTATACCACTGTCTTCATCAATTGTCTCAACTATTTACAGTTTAATCTACCAGAATGGCCACATCCTGCTCCTTGGCCACCCATAACGACTCAATATTTTCCAAAAATGCCATGTTCAATCATGCTTTTGTGCCTTTGGACATGTTCATGAATTTTCCTGAAATGCATTTTTTTTCTCATTTTCTTCCTAAAAAAAACAGCACTTTCCTTCCTTCAATCCAATGTCTATGTGAAAACTTCGCTTACTATTACATATTAATTATCATAACATCTGTTTGCATTTGTTAGATTTTTTAAGTCAAGAATGTTTTAATACATTTTTATATCTCTGTGCATATCCAAACATTCAATAATGTTTGGTTGACTCTAACGTATGAACTGACTAAATTTTTGTTGCTTGCTCTTCTTGAAGTCTAACATTTAAATTTTGTTTGGAAATAAAAAATGTATGCAGGACAGTAATCATGGTTTTATCCCAAATATTCAAACCCATAAACAAAAAACCCTGGCATCTGATTCGTCTACACTCTTAGGGCACAATTAGTTTCCTGGGCCCCATGTTATTTGTAAGTTTCTTTCTTACTACTTTTACTTTAAAAATATATCTAGCTCTAAACATTTATTTCAAAGTCTTCATTTGGAAATAATGGACTGCTTTGCATTTGGAAATCATATTAATTTGTTTATCTTATCAGCAACTCAACAGTGTTTGAAGTGGATGCTATCAGTATTGACTACACCTAATTTGAATTGATTTTTTAATTGATCAGTTACCCAATTGCAAGCGAACCCTATGTCTTAAAATTGTAGTTAATTCATTAAAGTTATTTAGTGCACAAAAAAGATGTATATTATATTGCTCCACATACTCCTTTCAATATGCACACCGATCAATCATTAACACATTTGCAATAGGTAACTACACCAGTACCTTAACAATGGGAGAGTGATAATGGTAAGGAAAATTTATTTAGTTTACTGTTTAAAATATATATATATATATATATATATATATATATATATATATAATAGCATATGTAATAGAAAATTTAAAATATGATATGCAATATTTAAAATTACATATGCAAATAATTCTACACAGTGAAAAAACACTAGAGCATTTAAATTTATGGATTATTTAATTATAATATACACATGTAAGTATACATATTTATAAATGTCATGATAATTTGTTTCATTTTTTTCTATATTGATAATGAATTTCTTTTTAAGCTTAAATATCATCTTTTAACTTCAAAATCCATCACATTGTACATAAGTATTCTCCTGTAACATATGTATATTTTATATATTATACCAAACCATACTGTATCTCTTAGTTATTTTATAGGTTTCTGTGACTTGCATTAAGAGAGAAAATACCCGAGGAAAAGCAGAATAAAGCTAAATGTTAAAATTAAGAACTGTTTTTGTTTTACAAATACAGATCTGGGCCTGCCTGTGATACACATAAATGGAGAGTTCTGAAAACATTTATATTTTCAGCATCGCTGTTGCACAGGAGTTTTATTTATTTATTTATTTTTGGTTTTGGTGATAGATTGGAGCACACTTAAAAGCTTATGAAAATGAGTCAGAGTCTAAGATGAGAGATACAGGGAAGATAAGAAATAATTGAGCGAGTGAGGTTCTTGAGAAAGAGGTAAAGGCAGTAATCAGAGCCCAGGCAGAAGGATTCGACCTGAGAAGAGAATAATACTGCATATTGTAATAAAGTGGGATGAATGTGCTGATACAAGCAAGTTTCCTGGTTCAGTGTAGAACTTGAGGGGATTTTCATGTTATTTTAAATATATTATGTCATGATAATACATATATTACTATAATCCCTTCCATATATACACATAATATGTATATATGTGTATGTGTACCTATATATGTATACATATATATAATTTATATTTATATTTTTATATTGAAACACTGAGTTGTCTGGCCTAATATATATATATATATTCCTTATAAATTATAGCTGCATTTTGCCATTATTAGGTGTGCTAGTAAAATAGATTTATAATATTTGTATGGAATTGTGTTGCTTCAAAATAAATTCAAATCCATTTTTAACAATTAAAATAAAACACCCGAAAAAACGTATAGGAACTGAGTATAACATAATGCATAAGAAAAAATATCAAAAACACTTCTAGCCCTGGCTGGTGTGGTTCGACAGCTCAAGTGCTGGCCTGCAAACTGAAAGGTCAGTGGTTCGATTCTCAGTCTGGGCACAGATCTGGTTGCAGGCCAGGTCCCTCCTCAGGGAATCAATGTTTTGGTGTTTCTCTCCTTCTCATTCTCCCTCACTTCTCCTCTCTCTAAATAAATAAATAAGTAAAATAAAAAATAAATAACTTCTACAAGTGTAACCACAGACATTAATAAATAAAAGTTATTTGATTACACTTGATAACTACCATTTATACAGTAATGTTCAGCTATAACATGAATCTCCTAAGTTTCATTAATTTAAAGTAAGTAAACAAGAATAATGTAATTTTTACTCACATGAGGATTCAAATGAAAAGCAGCACACAAACCCATAGATACAGACAAGGAAGTGGTGGTTACCGGAGGGGAGGGGGAAGGAGGAGAATGAGAAATGGTGTAGGGGGTCAGGTGAGTAGTAATGAAAGGAGACTACAGAGAGTGTATTACAAAGTTGTGCACCTGAAAGTTACATAATGTTATTAACCATTGTTACCCAAATAAATCTAATTCAATTTTAAAACAAATAATGTCATATTTTTTAGAGATTGTATTTATACTTTAAATAGCACTGATTTGGACTAAGTATGTATTTGTTACTAATGGATTGAAATTAATATTATTGTCATTACTGTTCACATATTAATATAATTATTAATTATTAAGTAGTTTTAGAAGATAGTTTTTAATAAAGAAGCAATATCTGACGATGAAAATCTGATATAATAGCATTTCAGATACTCATACTAAACAACTCATGCCATATATTACTATTTTTTGTAACATAAATAAAACATAGGTATAATTTTAGAAGTTAAATGATTAATGGGAGGGATGTTACCATACATACTGGAAGCTCAAGGAAGCAAAAATGTTGAAGATATAGCCAATGACCAGAAAAAATACTAATAGCTTTTACCTTATATGCAATCTATTTTATTCCAATTTAAATCTGCCCTAGGATACAAATGCCAGTGTTTATAAAGCAAATATCAACTTAATTTTAAGAGTGGTGATTGTGAATACATTAATTTAATTATTTATTAGTAAAGATGGCGCTATGCTTTAAAAAACTACTAATGTATATAGGCTGAGATAGAATAGACAAGCAACTGGCAAAAGGAAATCCTAAATTTGCATAATTAAATTTAAATGTAGCTCAAAATCATTTTACTTTTTTCTCAAATTTTAAAAATTATCCAAAATTTTATTTCTTTCACAGACTCACTAAAAATATTTATGGTTAGAAAAAGAAACATCTTTTTGCTGTTTCTTCTTTATTTCTTTGTGACTGGGAATTTTCCCATGAGATAAAAATTGTTTTATATCTGTGCTCACAAAGCATACCTGGTATTATATTTTTTCCATAATAAATGTCAGTTTGTAACAAACCAAGCATCAATATTAGTGAGAAAATCAAGACTAGAATTAATAAAGTGATAAATATTATACATACTCTGAGATATACAGATTTAAGCTTTTCAAAGGCTCTGAAATACTAACTGAAAGTAATGGAGAAAATGGGTAATTTGTTCAGTACATGAAAATAGGCTGCATTGACATATAAGCAATGTATTTAATATTTACTGTGATGGGCTGTCAGATCAGGATTTTCAATCAGACTTACAGATTTTTATTCTTTCATTTTCTCTCTACATTCTCATCTATCAAACACAGTCCTCGGTCTCCTGTTCAACCTAAAGACTCTTCTGACAACTTGGAATTCCATTATTTTTTTCTCTTTCATTATTTTCTTTCTGATTTTTTTTTTTTGGTAAATGTTCATATGTAAGAGATACACAACATTTTCTAAAGCCACTAGAAATAAATAATAACAATAATGACTAAGTTAGGATGATTCTAGCCACAAATATCCATAATCTATAAATAAAATCAGAAATGAAAGAGGAGAAATAACAACTGACACCAAAGAAATACAAAGGCTTGTAAGAAAATATTGTGAACAATTATATGCCAACAAACTGTACAACCAGGATGAAATGGATAAATTCCTAGAAATACAAAATCTTCCCAAACTAAATCAGGAAGAATCAAAGACTCTGAATAGACAGATCACACCTAGTGAAATTAAGGCAGTAATAAAAAAATTCCCAACAAACAAAAACCCTGCACCAGATGGCTTCACATGTGAATTTCACCAAACGTTCGGAGAAGAACTAATACCTCTCCTTCTCAAAATATTTCATAAAATTCAAGAGGAGGGAAGATTCAAACTCATTTTATGAGGCGAGCATTATCCTAATTCCAAAACCAGATAATGACACTACAAAGTAAAAAAAATTACAGGTCAATATCCCTGATGAACATAGGTGCTAAAATCCTCAACAAAATATTAGCGATACAGCCCGGCTGGTGTAGCTCAGTGGATTGAGTGTGGGCTGGGAACCAGTGGGTCCCGGTTCGATTCCCAGTCGGGGCACATGCCTGGGTTGCAGGCCAGGTCCCCGGTGAGGGCCATGTGAGAGGCAACCATACATTGCTCTTTCTCCCTCCCTTCTGCTCTCTCTAAAAGTAAATAAATAAAATCTTAAAAAATATATTAGTGATACAAATCCAGCAATGCATCAAAAAGATCATACAGCATGAGTAAGTGGGAGAATGCAAGGCTGGTACATTTGCAAATCAATAAATGTGATACACCACATAAACAAAATGAAGAATAAAAACCACATGATCATATCAATAGATGCAGAAAAACATTTGATTAAATCCAGCATCCATTTATGATAAAAACTCTCACCAATGTGGGTACAGAGGGAACATACTTCAACATAATAAAGGCCATATATGACAAAAGCATCATACTGAATGGGCAAAAACTGCAAGTGTTCCTCCTAAGATTGGAAATAAGACAGAGGTGTCTGCTTTCACCTCTCTTATTCAGTGTCATACTGGAAATCCTGCCACAGCAATCAGACAATAAGAAGAAACAAATGGCATCCAAATTGGAATGGAAGAGGGAGAACTCATTATTTACAGATGATATGATACTGTACATAGAGAACCCCAACGATTCCACCAAGAAACTACTAGAACTGATACATGAATTCAGTGAAATAGGAGAATACACAATTAATATCTAGAAATCAGTTGCATTTTATATGCCAATAATGAACTAACAGAAAGGGAAATTAAGAATGCAATCCCATTTACAATCATTACAAAATAATGAAATACCTAAGAATAAACCTAACCAAGGATTATAAAAGCCCTGTGCTTGGAAAATTAGAAGACACTGAAGAAAGAAATAGAAGTAGGTACAATAAGTGGAAGCACACACCATGTACATGGATAGGAAGAATTAACATCATTAAATTGTCCATATTACCCAAAGCAATCTATATATTCAATGCAATACCTATCAAGATTCCAATGATGCATTTCACAGAAGTAGAACAAATATTTCAAAAATTTATATATGCACTACAAAAGACCCTGCATAGCAACAGTGGTCTTGAGAAAGAAAAACAAAGTTGAAGAGATTATGCTACCTAATATGAAACTATGCTATAAGGCCACTGTAATCAAAGCAGCATGGTACTGGCACAAAAACAGACACATAGATCAATGCAACAGAATAGAGAGCCCAGAAATAAACCCACACCTTTACCGTCGATATTTGACGGATGACACCAGCGCATACAATGGGCTAAAGGTAGTTCATTCGATAAATGGTGTTGGGAAAATTGGACAGATTCATGAAGAAAAACTGAAACTACACTACCTTTTTACACCACATACAAGAATAAATTTAAAATGGATCAAAAACTTAAATGTTAGACCCCACACCATAAAAATCATAGAAGAAAACATAGGCAGCAAAATCTTGGACTAGCTCATAGCGATATTTTATCAGATATATCTCCCTAAGCAATGGAAACAAAACAAAAAAAAATGGGACTATATCAAACTAAAAAGTTTTTGCACAGTAAAGGAAATCATTAACAAGATAAAAAGACAACCCACAGAATGAGAGGACATACTTGCAGATACACCTGATAAGGGGTTAATACCCTAAATTTATAAAGAACTTATAAAACTCAACACCAAAAAAATAACCCAATTAAATATTGGGCAAAGGACCTGAATAGACACTTGCCCAAAGAAGACATACATATGGCCAGTAGATGATGTTGAATGTCAATAATCATCAGAGAAATGCAAATTAAAACCACAATGAGATAGAATCATACACTTGTCAGAATGGCTATCATCAATAAATCAAGAAACAGCAAGTGGCAGCAAGGATGTGGAAAAAGGGGAACCCATTTTCACTATTGGTGAGAATGCAGACTGGTGCAGCCACTGTGGAAAACAGTATGGAGATACCTAAAAAAATTCAAAATGGATCTGCCTTTCGACCCAGTGGTCCAACTACTGGGATTATATCTGAATGAACTGAAAACACTAATTTGAAAAAACATAAGCACCTCTATGTTCATTGCAGTGTTATTTATAGTCACCAAGTTATGGTGCAGCCCAAATGTACATCAGTAGATGACTGGATAAATCAACTATGGAAGATTTACACAATTATATACCAATTGGCAGTAAAAAAGAAGAAAATGTTACCTTTTGCGACAATGTGGATGGAACTGGAGAACATTATGCTAAGTGAAGTAATCCAGTCAGAGAAAGACAAATGCCATATAATTTCACTGTTATGTGGAATCTAATGAACAAATTGAACTAACAAGAAAAATGGGGACAGACTTGTAGATGGAGAGCAGGATGACAGTTGGGGGTTAGGGTGTGGAGGGCTTGAGCAAAAAGGAAAAAGGACTTACGGACATGGACAACAGTGTCCCCATTGGACAAAGGGAGCATAAAGGAACTAAATGGTAATGGGGAAAAAAAAAACAAAATAGAGATTAAATTTTAAAAATTGAAAATATTTAGAAATAAGTAAGCTGTGTTAGCTCACCTAAGAGAAGTCCTAAGGCAGGGTAATTCCAGGGTTCTTTAATCCAAAGACATTGTTAAGAATCAAAGTGTGTTTGGTATACTCTTCTATGTTGATCTATTAAACTGTACCCTCTTATATGTTCTAGACAGCTGTAAGAGTTCCCAATATATTTTTATTTGTGTTCTTCTACTTTAAAAACTGTATTAAATGTTTTGGGGTAACATTGGTTAATAAAATGGTACAAATTTCAGATGTGTAACTTTATAATATGACACCTATAAAGTCTGTTGTGCGTGCACCACCCGGATTCTAGTCTCCTTCTGTCATCATGCATTTTACTCCCTTCATCCTTGCCCCACATCTTTGTGGTAACCACCATATTGTTGTCTGTGTCTGAGCTTGTGTATTTGTTTTGTTTGTTTGTTTGTTGCTTTATACAAATATATCCCACATATGAATGAAAACTTACAGTTTTTTTTTATTTGACTTACTTTACTTAGCATGATACTATGCATGTTGTTGCCAATGGTAATATTTTATCTTTTCTTGTGGCTGAGTAGTATTCCACTGCATATATATATATGCACTTCTTTTCAGAGTAAAAACTTTTTCTCTAGCAACTTTAATGCGTAGGGAAATTGTTGGTTTGGAGTAACAACTATTCACTCTGGGATATTTGGAAAACACTAACCGAAACCACTTTGAGGTAACACCTGAATAAAACACTTCGGGAAATAAATAAGTAATGCCATTGACTTTTATTTTTGGCTTTGCTTTTCATTCCAAAATTGAGAGAAAAAAATGTTAAGAGGAAGAGTGTATTTGAATAATAAACAATACATTTACTGAAGTATATTTTATTAGCCTTGATCAACACTGATTTGTTTGCAATCTGAGATTTAAACATCTCAGAGCCTGGATATCTAAACATCAACATCAATAACTAAATAGTCAGTTGTTGATAACATATTGGCTACTGTCAGTGTAAGAAGCCTGGAGTTCTTAGCCTCTCATCAAAACAGTCCTGGATCATTCCCAACTTGACTGTTCGATCCACTGAACATCAGTACTGTAACACAGCCAACTCTGACTGATGATTAATATTTGAGTGTGTATTATATACACAGTTGGAAAAGATATATGTGTAAGAGTAGTTCTCTTCAGTGCTTACTGATTACTAGTAAAGAATGGAGCAAACTTATTTAGCTGTGTTGGATGTTTTACATGGTTTCGCTTTAGCCTTCTTGAATGTTTGATGAAGACAAAGATTATTTTGATGAAACTTAGGTAAAATTTGCCTTCATTTTTGCTTAAAAATTTTGGTACATATACTATTCCAGTGATCATGATTTAACCTAAACAAGGTAAAGAATAGAGAATGAGACTAATAGTTGTTAATTTTCTTATTGCTGGCATTGCATACAGAAATGATGGTATCCATTTTTTATTAGGTGGCAAGGAAGGGAATTGTAAGGAGAATTTGACAGCATCATAAGCATATGGTTAGGTGTCTGCTTTACTTCTTGACATGTTCCCACTAGCTTTTCTTGATCGCCTTTGGTCTTACTTACTATTGGCTCAGTCAATCATGCATCTTCATAGACAGATCTCATATCCCCATTTCCCTTTTGTTTTAAGCTTTTGACAAACCAGAGAATGTTGATCAAAGAGAAAAACCTCTAATTTATCTTAATTATAGAATTAATATTTAAACATTACATGTTTTACTCTCAGCATTTAAGATTTACTTCCTTCTTAGTCCTGCAGTAGTAAACTTCAGTGATAATGAGAGCCAAGAACCCAGTTCCACTCCCATCCTCCGTAAGGGCTACCTTGGCCCTTTGGGTACTCCACCCCCCCAAAAGAAAAACCTACAAGAAAGTTTAAATGACTTTCATCCTGACTCTTTTGCTCTTGCTATCTATTATATTTAATGCAATTCTATACCAAAAGGGCCACATGAAGAGAATGCATCATCTCCTGAAATATATTTAGAGCATTATTTTGCATTTAATTATTTCATGTGATTGCTATCACATTGAAATATTGTGCACTCTTTGTGGTTGAAACTCAGATAATATTAAAATTCTTACATTTGCTTTAGCATCCTCCTTAACATAAAATAGGCACTCATTAAATATCATTAAACCTTTCTTTAGATAATTAAAATTATTATATAATAAGGCATATTTTTTGATGGCAAGAGAGAATATACTATTCCAATGGTCATTTAAAGAAAACTCTGGAAATCACTTATAATTTTCAATATATGTAGAATAAAATACCCCTTACAAGAGAAAGCAATGCATTCAAGTTGTTATTAGAAACTACTGTTTCCCATGTTACTCTTCAACCTACATATATTTGTTAATATTTTACTAAAAATGATTTAAAAATGTCAAATAACAACATATTCTTGGTGATTAGTGCAGTGATTTTTGCGAAAGTGAATGCAAAAAATAAATACTCAGCTGTTTTGCAATTGAGACCTTGGATGGTATATCCTTGAATCATTTATATAAATTATCTATACAAAATGTTTTCTTCAGTAAACATTTGGTTGATTAGCCAGAACTAGTGTTATATCTAAAGAATTTCCAAATAAAATTGTACTGTACATGTGGGTACTAGCTGAACAGGTTATAGGTCTAGATAAGCATTCAGCTTAGAAATTTTATAAAATTATCTGGATCACTCTTCATATCTTGTGAAATTGTTCTGAATACAAAGAACAAGCATTTACCACTTTAAAATTAAGAATAGGGAGAAAGGGGCAGCTCCAGACATTCAGAAGATGGCCTGGCCCTCACATGAAGGCCGTGCTATTTTCCTCTTAGATATAAACAAGCACACAGAGCACCAGCGTCAGACAAGGTTACTCTGAAAGCATCATGCAATGTGATCAATATCAGCTGCTTCGTGATTTCATCTAAGCAGAGGCAAAGCAATATTATTGTAAATAAACTCTCTAAAATATAAAATCTCTTACTTTCTGAGGAATATAAATAATATTTCCTGAATAATTACAGCTTAATCCTCGTTTTAGTCTGTTTTCTGTTGATACATTTTATTGAGATAGACAGTCACAAATTTACCTCCACTTTCTGACAGCATTCAACCTAGAAGGACCCCTTGCTTTCTTATACCCTCCCACAATTGATCCAACGAAACCCCAAATCTGTTAATGGGTTATTTCTAACATCTTCTTGTGGAGACACCCCATGTTTCACCATGGCATGTGCTCTTCCTTGCTGCAAAGAGTGACAAATCCAATTTGTTTAACTACCATCTGTTTCTGGTGGTCTTTGGCGTAAGTATGTTGAGTGAAAGTGACAACTTTTAAAATAATGAGACAAAGGAAAACAGCCATTGTCATCAACTATCTAAGTGACGCTTGCTATCTTATTTCAAATTCTCTTGTGCTAGAAACAAATAAATACTCACATACACAAACCATTTTACCATTCAAACCTCAAGAAAAACAGAGCAAACTGCTATGGGTTTACTCTGATGTTGAGAAGTAACATCTTGGGTCAGGCTGGGATAATGAGAGGAAATTGTGTGTGTGTGTGTGTGTAAGTGCACATGTGTGAGATTTATTTATTTTTTTTTAATTTGGAAGGTAAAATTAATCAGTTGTGTTTTCTTAATATTTTTCCTCAGGAACTTGTTGGGTGCACATGGTAGGCCTACTAATGCCCCCCAAAATATCCAAGTCCTAATCCTTGGAGCCCAGTGCATTTGTTACGTTATATTTTAAAAGGGATTTTGCAGACATAAGCAAGGTTGTGGACCTTAAAATTAGGAGTTTATCCCAGAATGTTTGAAAGATCTCGATCTAATTACATGAGTTTTCAAAAGGAGAGCATTTCTTTAGCTGGAGGCCCGAGGTGTTGCACAAGGAGGAGGGACTGGGAGGAGAGAGAACTGACCTGCCGCTCTGGTTAGGGGCTACATGGGAAGCTGGAGGAGCAATGAGACAGAAGCAAAGACTGCGTTCAGGCCTACAGCTGCCATGGAAATGAGGACCTCAGTCCTACAGCCATAATGAGGAACTGAACTCAGGAGACAGCCTGAATGATGTTGGAAGCTGAACCCACCGTTCATGAGAGGAAGGAACACAGCCTTTCTGATACTTCGATTCCAGCTTTATGAGACTCTAAGCAGAAGACAAGGTGGTCCATGCTGGACCAGGGCTCTGACCTACAGAACTGTGAGATAACAGATGGCACTACGTCCAACTGCTAAATTTGTAGTAATTTGTTATTGCAGCAACAGATAACTAAACATTCTGTTGGAATCCCAGCGTTAAGCAAAAGAGTTTGCTCTGCACATTTTTGGAATAACCCTTTTACCAGGATAAAAACGATTCTCTAGCTCAACATTTATTTTTGCATCATAAGCTTTTTTCCTTTTCTCTAAAATCTATAATCCAATTTTGTAAATTAAAAAGTGTTCCATTCTATTTTTATTTACAGAATGGAAGATAGGTGTATGACCCTTGCCTTAAGGACAGGCAACAAGAAACTTCAGTGAAAACAAAGAACATGCAAGAAATGCATCTGAACATAGATCAGTCTAATGCGTGGATGCAGCGATAAACCTCGTTACACTAAAGCGCCTGGACAAAGAGAGGAAAATCTCAGAATCTCTGTAATAAGTTGCTGAGGAGGTGAGTGGATCTTGAGAAAGGTAGGTAATGTTTGAACAAGATGAAGGAAAAAAAGTAGGACTAAAATCCTGAATCTTGGTGTGTGTGTCTAGAAAGTTATCAGATCTTCAGAGGAAGGAATTCATTTGAAAACAGATGACTCAAAAACACATGTACTTATTAGAGCATAAACAAATGTGTATACACATAGGTACACATTTATACATATGTGTTTTAAATTTAAAAGGACACAAAAGTCCACATAATGTCCTTATGGAGTTATTTTTATTACTGATAACTGGCTTATAATTTTTCTAAATTGTCAAAACTGAAAAGTATGCTTTATAGACTAGAAATATCTGAACCTAAGGAGACCTAAGCAAGCATTTTAAAAAGATAGCAGTTATGCCCAGTCAGACATAGCTTCCTATTTATTAGGAAATCATACAACTACTTCACAAGCAGAGCTGTTTCTCATTTGATCTGGCAAGATGTAACTTTGATCTTTTACTTAAGCAAAGTTTTTGAATTTAGCATGTTATCTCACATTCTACATATGATAAAGTATAAAAGTATACTTTTTTTCTTAATTACATTAGAATGTGCTTGGTTTCTTGTGAAATCTGAAAGATGATAGTCCCTATCTTGAGTGTGCCTCCAAATTATTTTGTAAATTTCCTAAAGTGAGGAAATAGCCTAGAGTATTTTTAATCACTTAGAAATTTTATTCAACTGCACATGTAATGAACACCTGACCAGAATGGTTTAATCAAAAGTAGATTTTTTTTCATCTACCATGTATGAAAGTGGGTGACTCAAGACTGAATGAAAGATGACGGATTAGCCAAAGAATATTTTTTTAAAAAGTATGCAAACAACTCTATTGAAAAGGAGGTCAAAAATCATAAACAGACATTGCACAAAAGAAGATACACAAATGGCATGTAACCCTATGAAAAGATGCTCCATATGATATGCCATAGGGAATTAAAAATTAAAATAACAATAAAATACGACCACCTACCTATGAGAATGGCTAAGACCTGGAAAACTGCCAATCACAAATGCTGGTAAGAGCAATTCCACTATTGGGATTATACCCTAAGAGCCCTGAAACACCAATCCAAAAGAACCTATGCACTCCAATGTTCATAGCAGTACAATTTACAATAGCCAAGTGCTGGAAACAACCTAAGTGCCCATCTACAAATGAGTGGATCAAGAAACTATGATACATTTACACGATGGAATTCTACACAGCAGAGAGGAAGAAGGAGCTTATACCCTTTGCAATAGCATGGATGGAACTGAAGAGCATTATGCTAAGTGAAGTAAGCCAGGCGGTAAGGGACAAATACCATATGATCTCACCTTTAACTGGAATATAATCTACAAAAGAAAAAAGTAAGAGAAACATAACCAGAGACATTGAAATTAAGAACAATCTAATAATAGCCAGAGGGGAGGGGAGAGGGGACTATGGGAGAAGGGTTTTCAGGAACCACTATAGAGGACACATGGACAGACACCAAGGGTGAGGATGGAGGCGGGGGAGGGAGGTGGGTTTGGAGGGGGTGGGGGGAGGGGAGGGGAGAGTATGCAGACAACTGTAATTGAACAACAATAAAGTAATATTTTTTAAAAAATGCTGGTAAGGATGCAGAGCAATAACAACACTCATTCATTAGTGGTAGAAATTTGAAATGATATGGCCATGTCTTAAAAAAACTAAACATGTTCTTAGCATGTGATCAAGCAATTTAACTCCTTAGTAATTTTCCAAATGATTTGAAAATTTATATCTACACAAAAAACCCTATATACAGATGTTCATAGCAACTTTTCCCTGATTTCCAAAATTTAGAAGCAGCCAATATATCCTTTCCATAGGTCAATGAATTGACAAGCTATGATAAATCAAGACAATGGAATATTATTCAGCAATAAAAATCAATGAGTTATAAGGACATGGAAAGATCTGAAGGAAATGTAAATGCACATTACTTAGTGAAAGATGCCAGTCTGAAAAGGCTATATAATTCTATAACTGTAGGATATTCTAAAAGGGGCAAAACTATGATGACAGATTAAGAAAAAACAGTAGTTGATAGGGGTTGGGTTAGGGAGAGATAAATAGGCAGAGTACAGATAATTATAGGGCAATAAAAATTTTCTGTATGATATCATAATGATATATATAAAAGTCATTACATATTTGTCAAAACCCAAAGACTGTATACTACATCAAGAGTATTTGTAATGTAAACTATAGACTTTGGGTGACAGCAATGAGTCAGTGTAGGCTCATCAATTGTAGTGAATATGCCAGTCTGGTGGGGAATGGGAATTATGGGGGAGGTTACGCCTATGTGGTGATAAAGGGTGAATGGGAAATCTCTGTACCTTCCCATTAATCTTGCTGTGAACCTAAGACTAAAACTGTCCCCACAAAATGTCTTACTTAAATAAAAATGGAAATAAAAATAAAGAAAGGAATAAATATAAACTGACAAGATGCTTGAAATAACCAAAAAGAGCTACAAAAGTGTGTAAAGAGTGAAAAATCATTATCTGTTATGACTGGGAAAGAGGGAGTAAGGGCAGAAACTCTTACTCATTGGGACTAATGAACAAGAGGAGTTTAATGAATTAAGGAATTTGGGGTAATTGGAAAAGTAATTATCTTAACTTATTTTAATTTAAATATACAGCTATATTTTTCCATTTATATTTTGCTATTGAGCCAAGCTTCTCTACCCTATTTTGAGGATAGGTAACCATCGCTTTTCTTTTTAAAACTTACTCACAGTGTACCTTCCATAATTTCCATTTCAGTCCTTTTAAGGTGCAGTGAGTACTTAGAGACACTTGCAAAGACATCTAAATTCAGGAGCCTCCAAAAGTCTTCTGTCTCTTTTTTTTTTTTTTTTTTTTAATTTTGGATCTTTCACAGTTGTCGCACCCACACCTATTTTCAGTAATTATTTTAGTGCCTCTACTTCTTCTGGGCTTTTAAAAACATCCTTAGATTTTATAATCACATCACATTTTTCTTTCATGTTCAGTATATTTTACAACAACAAAAATATATATAGCAGAGTGTTTTTTTTTCATTTTTGTTCAATTAAAATTTGTTGAATAAGCATCTAATCCAAAATTTGCCCTTTGACCCCATTCTCACCTTGGACTTTGCTGATTGCTCTCATATGTACTTAAAAGCAATCTAAATGCAATGGCTCTCTCCCTCCATCCATTAATTAGACAATTTTTAAGAAAATATGTTCAAATTGTCAAGTGCAGTAATGGAATATAAAAAGTGTAAGATCAGCGTTTTTCTTTCAGCTCGGGCATCTTTAGTTACGAAGAGAGATTTAACTGCACACCAAATTAAACTATGCAAATACCAAGGGCTGCTCTTATTTTGAAGCATCGCACCTTAGTGCACTACTGTCTGGAGACATTTAGCTCAGGCCAACAAAGATCACTAGTGTCAGCATCACAGTGTGATGCTGATAAATGCTTTACAGTCAGCTGGGACGGCGAGGGGAGGGCCCCTGATTTGGAGCATTTGCTGATCTATGTGCTATAAACATCCCTGCGATTGCTGATGTGAGATTGTCAATGGGATGTCCTGGAATACAGTGTTCAGAGGTTGGAAGCACCATGGTCTTCAGGGCAACCACATCAGGTGTTGTATCAGATAAAAATAAGCCTCGTTAAATTCTTCTGCTTCAAGTTTCACGTTACATGAAGTCAGAAGTTTACCGATATACTTTAAAAATATTTTTTTTGTGAAACTAACATTTCAAGCTCATTTCAGAGAGATTATTATGCTAAACCACTTTAATTCCACAAACAATTTCAAGTACATTTGACAAAAGTGCAGATCGCCTATAAAAGAGGAAAGGCTTTCCCTATTACATGAGGATATATGCAAAAGATAGGAAAATGGTCTCAAAAAACTATGCTTCATTAGGTTAGTCTTTGCTTTCCATTACTCTTTTCATCGCTAGAGCTCTGTTTCAGACATCTTTCTTTCATGAGTGCCCCAGGATAAGAATTATAATAGAACTTAAATGTCAAGATGCCATTTTAGTATGAATTGTGCCTAGGTTTACATTTTTAATGTTGTTCTTTGTTGCTCATTATACTACATAAACATATATTTTAACCTATTTATTTCATCAAATAACTCGAATAGAGAGATACGTGGAGTTTTTAAAGACCTTGTCTTTTAACTGGGAGTGTTATCGGTGGACGTGTAAAATGTATCAGTTATTAACAAATAGAGCACTCCCACATCTTGCTCCAATTACATACTTTGAGCAAATCTATTACTATGTATTCTCCAATGGGACGACCTGATTTATCGGTGGCTTCCTGTGTGCTTTCCATTCTCCTGCCTGCGTGCTCTTCATTTGCACTGGGAAGAGATGGCTTGTGAGAGAGATCTAAGTTTAGCTGCAAAGCAATAGATTTTGTTCTTAAATATTTAAAAAAATCTGACTACGTTAATCAAGTGATGTGACCCCAACTGAATACAAAATATTTCATTAATTTGCATAAAATTAGTGTATTTTGTAGACTTTGAAAATCTGTTATTCTGATATAATTCTGTAGATATTTCTGACTTTTGGTGATCTACACGTATTTTTTTGAATGGATTTTTCAATCAATCATTAGCAATAACTTTGGAGAAAACTTAGTTTGTATGGTCACGGGGCTGGGTCCCAGGAGTGGATTTCCATCATGGCAAGGGTAGGTGATTTCAGGCCGAGAAAACAATATATCCTTCAAAAAAAATTGTAAAATAATAGCATGGCATGCCCCGAAAGAATTAGCACGGTGGCACAGATTTCAATACCCCAACATTTAGAAAACTTCATCTCTATCATATCCATCCCACGATGTAATGGCGGTAAATTGCACACCTGAGAATCGAGTGATCATCTGAAGACAACAGGCCAAATTGATAATTGAGGTGAATCATTTGTGCAATAAAGTAAATTTGTTTAAGGGACTTGATTGCCCATATTCATTATCTGCATGATGTGAAGTGCTCCACTTTCAACTCTGCTTTAACTAATGAGAACATCTTTTTAACATAATTAATGTTAAAAGTATCTTCCTGATAGATTTTATCACTTTTATGAATTGATGTTACAGAACTTTATTTATATCCTAGGACAAGCATTTTTAGGTTCCTTAAATATTAACATATATAATTCTATGATATTATGAGATACTATGTTACAAGATTTTTACTGTTATATTTCCTAAATTTTCTTTCTTTGCACATTTTTAAGTGAAAGGTATGAGGCAGAACAAAATAACAAGAATTATTAAGTCATTGTATTTGCTTTCCAAACTTTACATTAGTAGGAGTATTGATAGGACAGAAATAAGTAGTTTAAAAAACAGTAACAGAGAACACTGGCTGGTGTGGCTCAGTGGATTGAAAGCCGACCTGTGAACCTAAAGGTCACAGGTTCTATTCCTAGTCAGGATCCATGCCTGGGTTGCAGGCCAGATCCCCAGGTGGGAGCGTGTGAGAGCCTACTGACCAATGTTTCCCTCCCATCCCCTCTCTCTAAAAATAAATTTAAAAATCTTTTAAAATTAGCAGAGGAGATATTTCAGGTAATATGAAATATACAGACTGAAGAACGAAGAGTCTTTAGGGATTAGGGTGGGGTTCATTTATGAACTTGGTAGTGTTAGTGGTACAAAATATTGGCGATTTCCTGTGCAGAGGTCTGGTAGGCAGAATAATGGTCTGCCCCTAGATGTCTTCCTAATTCTCAGAATCTAAGTGGGCTCGATATAATCCTAAGAGTTCTTATTAAGCAATAAGGGGACGTCAAAGATTTAGAGTGATTCAATGTGAAACTGAACTAGTGAACTAATGAATTCAGGCAGTCCCTAGATGCTGGAAAAGTCAAAACTGTCTTCTCCCCTAGGTCCTCCAGAGAGGAGTGGCACCTTGTTGACACATTTACGTAAGCTCAGCGAGATCAATTTTGGATTTCTGATCTCCAGCAGTGCAAGAAGATACAGTTATGTTGTTCTAAGTCAGTAAGTTTGTATACTTTGCTACAGCAGCAATAAAAAACAAATACCGAGAGGATGTCAGAAAGGTGGCAAGAAAACAGATGAAAGGCCCCGCGGTGGGTGTGCCCAGTAAAGGGAGGATTAGAGCCCCACAGAGAGATTCTCTTGCTCCAAGGACGGCACAGAATCAGGAGGGAGCCAATGGGCCTGAAAGCTGTGCTCTGAAAGACCGTCCTCTGAAACCTTATGCGAACGGGAGGAACAGCAACAAAATGAGATCAGACCCCCCAAATTAGTGTTTGTACAGAGTTCATGACCTTATGCCTGATTTAGAGATCACCTCCGTTTTAGAAATATCAGACTCCTCACTTAGCACATATTTTGTTCACAGACCAAATTTAGAAAACATTATGTTTATATATTCTAGTTCATGTATTTTTTTTTGGCTAATCGCCAAATACTGATTTGATAATAAGCAATACCAAAATAAAAGTGCAATAATTTTACTGCAATTCTATTTTAGATAGGGAACCAAATATACCGGTCCTTCCATTAAACTTCATTAGATTCTCAATAAAATGTTGATTACAAACTTTTAACATGCACATATTCACTAAATCATAGACTTTGAGATATTTAGAAACTCATAGGAAAAATAAAATACGTATATTAGACAGAAAGTATACACTCAACTATACCTGAAAGTATTTACTGAGGGAAAATTTTACCAATATTTATAAAACTCTTGAGTGAATCACTAATTTAAGATTCATGTAAATATCTATGGGGGAAATAAAGTAGAATTTAAAAAACATAAGCCAAGTTGGATTCATTTCTCTCCTACTCATTTTTAATGTTGAGTTCTAGACTTTTTTAAAACTAAAATAGGTAGAACAAGGCCATTGGCATTCAATCTCTGTGCCCTTAAAATTGGTAATTATATTAGAAGCATTCTTAACAAGAGCTCGCACCTGGTTTCAGAAGTTCAAACATTTAAAATTATTTCTTAGCTGCATAACTTTACCTCTACTCTTTCTTTTAATTTTAATAGATACTTACATTGATGTCATATTTAATGAGTATTTTACTATTAAAAGAAAAATCAGTCTTGCTAATTTCAAACAAATAACAAGACTAAGAATTTTTGTATGGAAGCAATTTGCTGTGTCAAGTCAATTTGAAGAGCCCAAAATATTATTTTTACTCTAATTGAACTTTAGATTCCAGGAAATAGAACCAATTTAACATATTGATAACACTCATTTTTCTCTTGATGGCTCTGCCTATAGTTTTTTCAATTATCTAAACTAGAGGGAAGGGGAAATATACTGAAAACATCATTTAGTATATATTTATTATATGGTTATGTCCCCTGGCTATTCAGATTAAGCTGGTTATTAAAGAGGTTCAGATTTCATTTTTCATACTGTTAGAAGATATGAAGGAGAGATTAAAGGTAATTTATGGCAGCAAAATTATAATTGCATGTTGATAGACGATAAAGGATCACCAAATCTAAAATTTTCTTTTCATGGGAAAGGAAATTAAGAGTAAATCGTTTATTGACTTTCCCAAAGTTTTTTGACTTCCTAGGAACATTAAACACAGGAAACTTTGTCTTCATTTTAGCATTTTTTCTCCTTAGGATTATTGTAGTCAGTGCATGATTTTTACACGCAGAACTACATGGATGCTATTGCTCACCATCTTTTCTTCAAGTATTGCTGTGTATTTTGACTGCGAAGCGTGCATTTCACGAAAGCTTGCTTAAAGGATATTCCCAATACTTTGCCTCATACTTTACTGCGAAAATAAATCTGTTGATGTTTGCCATAGACTACAAAATAAGTACAACAAATATCTCTAACCTTTTTCCAGTTCCTCCTCCTAAGCTTCAGCACCAGAGAAGGCAAATAGATGCAGAAGAAACAGTGAGTGAGAAAAAAGAATAAAAAGCAATTCAAGAGGCCATTCTCTGCTTCCTTTCTGTGGTTACCTTAATGATGAGATCACATGCAAATTGAGATGGATGATAACGTAATTAAATTAATGTTAAAATTTTAAATGGATCAACATAGAAATATGAAGGTATCCAGAGGACAAAGCAAGAAATAATTCTAGGATTGCATTAAAGACACTGCTTTTGAGGGCTATGTAAGGATAAAATCATGAGGTCTTGCACTCAAATGCGAGTATAGGAACTGAAATGACTATGTAAAGCCAGTTTCCTCAAAAATTGCAGCTTGCCCAGAGAAATAATGGGCTTAGAAAAATTAAATTCAGAGGAAGGCTGAACAGAGTGAGATTGTAATATCTTGATCTTCACTGGAGCTAGATACAATTTTAAAAAAGAGATAAATAAAAGAGAAACAAATTTCCACTCAAATGTGAATCCATAGTCTTGCTACCATAAATATTTAATGTTCAAATGTGCACGCATGTATATGATATAGGGACCCTAAAATTTAAAGAGTAAAATAAAGTGCACTCCAACTGGTAGTTTCCAAGTGCACTTGAAAGATGTAAATAGAATCCTTTCTGAAGGAACATTCTATCACGGTGTAATCTTCATAATTTTAAACATTTATATCATCTAAATATCAGCTTGCAATAAATAAATAGAAAAAGTGCAGAAAATTACCTATGGCAAGGAATGACTAAAAACATTAGAAATTAATAACAGCAGACTTAAATTTTGATGTTTTCAAATATGATATCAGGTATGAAAATTATTTAAAAAGCTGTATCAGAAAAAGATGATTTAAAAGAAACACTGTGTGACTATTTAGAGTCTTAAAATAGACTTTAAAGTAAAAATTGCATTAGCAGTTTTAAGGAGGACTATTACATTAATGACAATTTTAATTCACCATGAAAAAAGATGTATTCTAAATTCACACGAAAATTTGTCTCATTTTTTTTAGTTTTAATGACAAAAAGACATGTTCGCTTTGATAGTGTGGGAGAGAGAAAACACTATGTTCTCTAGTTCCCTTCCAGATACAAAATTCTATGAATTGTATATTCTTTTGATAACAACTATCCATTTTGGGCTAAGACAGATTCATGCCAGTGTAAAGTTATTTCAGCACTTCCAATACAGGAAATGGCCTCTGAAATATGTGGATAATGCTTATCGCCCTTTCTGGTAAAGAAACGATTCAGCTTGTTAGCCACATCTTCCCTATCAACTCTCCTGGCAATAACACGGTATCAGAATTATCATTTTCAAAGTGTGTTTCCACTGCAAGAAACCAAATTTCAGAATAAAAATAGACTACAATGAAAGAAAATACATGAACATACCCAATTTCACATGAGAGAAAGAGCAGAGGCATTATGATCTCCAAGTATAGAGCACTCAGTTCCAGGGACCCTTTCCTGTGTGGTTCTCTTGACTCATGCTGGGTCATATGCTGCTCCCTGGTTCAAAAGGGCAGCAGAATCTATTGAAGCCAGAGAGGCATTTGCTCACATCCATAGGGACAGAGGGCACAGTCTGTGCCTGAAAATGAAATGCATTTTTTCTTGAATTTTATTGGACTGTTTCAGGTTATTCACTAACAACAAGCCCACAAACCCATTAGTTTGATTCCATGCACTAATGAGAGTATGCCCATGTTCCTGAACCAAACGCAAACTCCTGAAATCACCAGAGGTCACCAAGACGGACTCACTAACTAGAACCCAGAAATGCAGGTGGGGTTGGCTTCAGTGTCTTCAAGTCACCGGAAAAGTGTGTGTTGAGTGCACACAAGGAGAAAGGTGGTTCTTCAAGTAAATTTGGCAGTGGGGATTGGTAACAAATATGTGTACTACTTGGGGGTTAGTGTGTGGTATATAAAAATATTTTCTCTCTGTTGAACCTTACTAAGAATACTTACATAATTTTTTTGTTTAGAAAGACAGAAAGTTCTACAAAAATGTAACTGTCGCGTCTATACTATTTTACCAACTCTAATTTTTAATGTAATCCAAACCATAATTATTGCTCTATCTTCCATGGAACAGAGATAGTTGATGAAACCAGGGATGGTCTTTATCTTTGGTCATTTGAATATTTGAAATTTGATTGTGTTACATTATGACTTTAGTAAATGTGACTATGTTCTCTTAGAGTTCTATAATAGGAGGTTTGTATTACTTTGGGTTCTCCAAAGAAACAGAACTTAGGAGAATATATATGTGTATAATTATATACCTATAAATTTAAAGAGGGAGAGGGAGAGAGCAGAGAGAGATGTACAGAGATTGACTATTAGCTCCTGTGATTATGGAGGCTGAGGAATCAGAGATGCAGTCTGAAGGTCTGAGAACCAGGAGAGTGGATGAGGTCAGCCCCAGCTCCGGCCCCCAGGCAGGAAAGACTAATATTTCAGCTCAAAACCAGGCAGAGAGAGAATTCTCCCTTTCTCACTGAAGGAAGCCCATCCGCACTGGAGAAAGCAATCTGTTTTACCGGTCTACCAATTCAAATGCTAATCCCTCCAAACACATTCAGAAATATTGTTTATCCAAATATCTGGGCATTCTATGGCCCAGCCCAGTTAACACATAAAATTAACCATCACAAGGTTTACATATATAGTCGAGGAAAGAATGAGAAAATGTTTTTAAGAAACCTGTTTTTTCAAAAGTATGTATATCTATTACTGACTATGGAGATTTTATAAGATTGCAATTTGCGTTTCTAAAGAAACTGTGAACACTGCTAGCACAGCG
This sequence comes from Micronycteris hirsuta, assembly GCA_004026765.1. Taxonomy (NCBI): domain Eukaryota; kingdom Metazoa; phylum Chordata; class Mammalia; order Chiroptera; family Phyllostomidae; genus Micronycteris; species Micronycteris hirsuta. The sequence continues at coordinate 24,734 of PVJI01007381.1, read as the reverse complement.
CATCTTTATTTTCATGTGCATTTGAAGTCTGTGTTGGTGACCTTTCCAATCACCTTGATTAGCCGAGTCTTACTAAGTGAAGGCAGTTGCACTGGTGTATTACTTAAATATGTTCATAGTTTAACACCATTTTCTTCAAAGTAAAACTCTAAATATGCCCTTAGCTAGACCCATTCTACTATTTAAATGTCTGGAAATCAAACAGAATATGAAAACCAGGCTTTTGTATAAAATTGGGGTTTAAATAGAAACACATTTAGGTAGCTAAGCAATGAAGCAGTAAAACTGAAAGAAAATTTTATGTTTGCTTGCATAAATCTGAGATAATGCCTGCTGCCTGGGCATATCTATCTATACATAATATATATACATACTATTTCCATAATTAATTAAGTTTATATAATTTATGGGTTTCATTTTTAATAGGCTGCTAATCCTCTATCTCTTCTGAGAGGAGTAAATTGTCATCATTCTAATTTTTTTTAGAAAAATGTCTTTCTAATACTCACTCCACCTTCCACCACTCACTCACTCTACCAAGAAATTAGGAATGATACTTTGAACAACCAATTCCATGGCTGTTGACATCTTATTTTCGTATACCCTAAAGAAAAAAGTACCAAGGTCAATTGTAAAGCATTTTAAAATTTTCTATTTATCTTATTAGAGCACTTTAAAATGTGTCTCAAATAACTTCAGGGAAGCTTTTTTGCTCATAAACCTAATGCATATATTGCACACTGCATATGTTTAATGAACATTAGATAAAGGAATATATACATATGCAATAAATGTACATATATGTACATATAGAGTTATTCCTTTGCCTAAAACTTATTATTTAATGCATAGATACATATATAGACATGTGGATATGTATTTTAAATTTTATTTTCAAACTCTTTTAGGGCAAAGATACTTTATCTCCTGCCTCCCAATCCCCAGTCTCTAGTATAATTACTGACTCAGTAATAATAGTAAATGCTTGGTAAATTTTTTACAATAAAGGAATGAACAGGCGAATAAAGGCTAGAAATATGAGGACACACGTTTTTTGAATTTCTGACTTTACTAGATAGAAAATATTTCCTGAAAAATAATCATTAGCTCTCATGGGTTGGCTTTACTTTCTTTTTAATTTTCATTAATCTGAATAAGCAAAGTACATTAGTCATAATAAAAATTTCAAAAGTTAATGTTGAGAGATTTAAAAAAAATTGAACCAAAACTCTCCCATATGTTCAGTATTAAAGACAAAATAAAACACCTTAAAATATGCCTTTGAAAACATGAAGAGGAGGTCCTGAGAGCCCAAGATAGAGTGTTTCAAATGGCAGGAGAATAATATGAAAATGTGAAATGTGAAAATGAGTGAGAAACACGGTCCCTCACTCCATCAACACTCTCTGTGAGGCTGTTAGAGGGACATATGGGAGCTCAAGCTGAAATCAGAAGTGGGAATTTCCTTGCCGTGATCATTATGATTTTATACCGTTTCTGTGCTTCTGAGGAGGCACCATGGGTTAAAGACAACAAAAAATGTTACATTATAAGCTGTTTGAAATGCATTCTTTTAAAAAGAACATTATTCCCATAGCATATATATGAATATGAATATAAACATAAATGTGAATATATACTTTCAACCATAACTATTCCAGAATATTTACTCTCTATATTATTTAATTTCCCCAAAAAACATTTAGATATTAAATCACAAATTTTTGTTAAAATTCTATTGTATGAGTCCATTTATTTAACATGTGTCTATTTTTTTTAAAGAATTTATTTATTTATTTTCAGAGAGAGGAGAAGGGAGGGAGAAAGAACAATGTATGGTTGCCTCTCACATGGCCCTCACTGGGGACCTGGCCTGCAACCCAGCAATGTGCCCCGACTGGGAATCGAACCGGGACCCTCTGGTTCCCAGCCCGCGCTCAATCCACTGAGCTACACCAGCCGGGCCTAACATGTGTCTATTTTTTAAATGTGACAATATTAACAATATCTAGGGCCATCTTACATAATAGCCACTGTTGCAGATTTAATTCTCAGTAAGCGAATAGGACTTTATCCACATCTAAGGAACTTTCGAGCACATAGTTGACATTGATATCTACGGAAAGATGAGCAAGGGAGTTGAAATACTCATTGGTATGGGTAGGGGCCATACAAAGTTAACAATGCTGGGGGAGAAGGTGATGCTTTTGCACACGTGACATCACTGCCACATCAGTTTTGCTAGATGACCTGTACATAGAATTTGAGATGGTATTTTAAGTGGTTCTACAGAGAAGACAATAAAATATGTCAATCTTAGTGATTTTACTGATGCCTTTAATATAAAAACATTATATTGTTTAACATTATATATACATAAATATATAAATTCATACACACATATATCTGCATGTATACATATACTGTACATAGATTATTATTCATATTATTTTGTCACTTCAAAAACATTTTGTAGAGATTACTAATTGACTAGTCTGAACTAGACTGAACATACCTGTACTTTTTCTCATTTCACTTTGAAATATACATAATGTTTTAGCTACTATAAAGGTCACAGTGCTCAAAATCTAGATTACATCAAAACAGATTGTGTGAAATAAATCTATTTTTGCAGTTCAATAGATGGATTCATTCATTTGAGACTCTAGTGAACATATTCTTTTACATATGCAAGCATGTATGGGTGGCGGGGAGGAAACCTTTGAAGTATTAACTTATTCTCTATTTTAATTGCATTTTTTCACTTGAAATTTCAAGGTTTATCTTCCACCCAATTCCAGGCTGGTAGACTTAAGTCACTCATTTCCTTAAGAGTACAGTTTTCTCTGTGGGACTACGATAGCAGACATGTGAAATGCAATTACATTTTATGCAGGTAGAAAAAAAATCCATGAGCTAATCAGTGGCTATCAACTGAGAGAAATCCCCCTACCAGGGGGCATGTGGCAATGTCTAAAGTCATTTTTGGTCACTGTAGTGGAAGGATGTTATTTTCATCCAGTAAGAAAAATCAGATTTGCTCTATCCTACAATACACACGACCATTTCCACAACCCAGTCATCCAACCCAAAATGCCACTAGTGCCAAGATTGACAAATCATGAGCTAGAGAAAACGGTGGAAGAGAAACTTCCCTAATGTGGAAACCGTCAGTTTGCTGAGAACTTGAGTTTCTCCATTCCCATGAATGCTAAACGTCAGCCATGTCAATCAGACACTTTAGCTGTCTTTTCTTTGCAAGATCATAAGGATTTTCCTTCTACTGCAGGAAGCATGTCACCCACTCCTTGTCCAAGGTGGTCTCACGCCTGATATGACCCCTCTAATTTGTTACCTTATCAAACGAACTCTCTTTAGGCCACTCTTGTTTAATGTCCAAGAGGAACCGGACAGCATCAGCTGAAGACTGACCCTTGGACAGTGTAGGCACGGAGCACCCTCCACCCTGCCCCATACACGCTCTCCTCTCAAAAGGTGAAAATTTGCACGATAATGTCATTCAAAAATAATATAGGTCTTCATCCTGCCAATGATTAAAAACAGATTAGAAATTTATACAGAGAGAAAATGATACTTATTTCTATTGTTGTTCGCCTTTAAGCATAATATTTTCCCTTGTAAGTCCATAGTAATTTTCACAAAATGTCATTGTGATGTGATTACTTTCATGAGATTGACGGCAACAGCCAATCTATTATAGATTTTTATGACATGCTAATTTCCCATCTGTCCAGGGCACTTCTCCTCATGTGCCAACATTTTAGAGAAAAGTTATAAGAATTGAAAGCCTGCTCCTCTACTAATTGCAGGTTGACAATTACTAATGCAATATGCTTGCTCAAGGAGGAGGCACGCCTCTTCATTTTTTAAAAAGGTCACTTTTCTTAAAAAATGATAGTTCATTATAACTTCCAAATTGAAACTTATTTTCTGGTAATATAAGAAGGCTCTGTCCCTCTTTCATACTTGTCCCCAACCTTAAAGCGATTTCCTTTTTCATATTTATTGTTCCCATTACTGTCTGTGAAATTTCTTTTACATAAAGAACCTTCCCAAGAAGGCTTTATTGGAACATACCATGTAGGAGATTATAAAAATGAATGCTAACTCTTCTTAAAAAACCCGTTTGGAATGCTATCGATGAATCAATCAATGACAACCTGAACAACACTTTTTTTCCTGTTATGAAAGAAAACAAAGCAACATGCAAAGAGGGTTTAAGAAACCACGTAGATGCTAAAATTTAAACCACATTAGAAAAAATATGTTGTACAAGCGGGTCACCTCATGCTGATAGATTGCTGCCTTTGTTCTTCTGCCAGGCAGGAGGGTCTGAGCTCACCAGCGTCCTGGGAGGATGGCTTCACATCACAAGAAAGTTTATACTCTTACTCACATGTGTGTGCACAGAAGCTTTTTTAAGTGAAACACTGGGAAAATATTGAGAGGCTTCACTACACATTTCAGGTTTTGCATACAGCATTTCATTATTAAGTAAATTAGAGAAAAGCATTGATGCTGTTGAAAGGACAGAGAGGATGCGTGGACGATTGGTACGGAGGTCAGAGTGACACACCAAAGGAGGTGGCATAGAAATCATTCCATTTACAGACAACATACACAGTGTTGTTGACTAGTGAATGTTTGAAAAATACTCTGCAAATACAGATTTTTAACAAAATATAAACATTCAGAAGTACTTCAGAAGACATGGTTCTTGACAAAGAAGCACGTATTTGTAAATGACCTCACAGTAGTTTTTCCCACTTAAAAAAAAAAAAAACTTCTATGAATAAAGACTTTAAAGTCTTCTTTCTTAAGTGATTTAGGGGCAACTCCTCAATTTGACTAAAATGCCACTAAAATGATGTGGCAAAAGAGAAAAACAATATTAGTAAGAAAGGTAAATTTAGCAGTGCTTGTTAGCTAAATACTCACCTGATGTGACAGTTACTGAAACCAGCATTTACAAGTTGCATTAGATCTGTACCTTTTTATTTAATTTATTATAATGCTCTGAATACAGATTAACTCTCTCAGCCTAATATTTCTTGGCTCATTAGCATTAAAATGAGAACTGCAGGTTCCTTGGAATAACCTTTAAATTGTTTCTTCTAACTTCAGCATAACTTCTGACAGTATCTCTAAATCTCCTTGAACTATTATTTTGTCATGTTCAACTCTTCTCAAGCTGTTTTTAATTTAGTCTTACCAAGGGCTAGAATTTTTAAAATTGACTTTTAAAAGCTATCCACAAATTTTGTCTGAGAGACTGGGGACACGCAGCAAAGAACTCCCAAGCCTTTTTTTAGACATGTTAGCAAAACTCAGGCCATATGGTGGCTCTGAGAAGTCCCTAAAATACACCCAGGGGCATAGTGAGGGTGGCCAGACAAAATGTTTCATGCATGATGTTTTTCCAAAATCTTAAGTAGCAGAAAAGAAAGGATAAACAATAAAGCTCTTGACACCATGTCTGCTACTTTTTCAAAAGATTCAGAAAGGAAAATTGCTGAGGGCACCACACAGTATAGGTTACACCAGGTAGACTGCACAGAAACCAAATAATTTCATAAAAATGGTATTTTGAAAATGGAGTAAAAAGTAAAAGGGAGAGAAAGGTAAAAGTAGCCTTCATGAGAAGGCTGAAGAACCATCTGAAGGCAATGCTGGAAGGAAAACAGTCTCAAGATTTCTTCCATGACAAACAATTCAAAAGTGTTACCTAGATTTGTCTCTTTCGAATGAAATCACAGTAGGGATATGATCTAGTTTTTTAAATACATGTGGTAGTAGAAGTTTGGTTGGGGAAATCTGGGACATTTAATTCAAATACTGAAGTGAATTTCAAATGGGCAAACAAGTGAAATTTTCTAAGTCAAAACAATCTTCAGAAATTAAAAATGAATTAACTTTATGATTGCTCCAAGGTGAAATAGACCAGTCTCAAAATAATTTGTCTGAGAGTTTTGAAGTAACTTAAGGAAATTATTTTTCTATGTTTCCTTTTCAAATGTGCTAAATTAAAACAATCATTTAAAATATATCAGAAAATCAAACATATTGACTCAGTTATCTACAAAATTGGGAGGTGGTTATACTACTGATTTGAAATTATTACATTCAACTAATTGTGATATATATCTACTAGTACAACAATATTAACTCTGTCACCTAATAAAATACATATTTTAATGATTACCTATAGTTTCCTTAGCTTTTCCTACTTCTATTTGCAATAGTCTCTAATCTTTTAAAACATATGAAGCATAATTTTATGTTGTTTTCTTTGATTAATGGTATTAATGCTCAACAGATGATTGATTCACTCTAAATTAAGCATGATAAATACAATTGAAGGTTGATTTTCATAACAAATCCAATTTTTATCTAAGTGAAATCACTCAGTCAGAGTGAGAATAACCATCCGTGCACACATATCTGTAGCAGCCACATAAACGCTCCAGAACTCCATCAATAACAGGACACAGGCAAATCAGTGGCTTCTCTTGTCACTTCTGGTTTCCCACGATGGCCTCCGTAGGAGTGTATTCTTTTCTAGTCTGGTGCTAAGTGCTCAGAAAAGTTAGACCAGAGCCCTACCTATTGAGAGAACACTTTCAAATATAATTCAACTTCTACAGAAAGAAATGTTAACAAACACATTTTTCTTACTCACATTCTTTTGATCTAGAATTAGTAATATTTTTTCTGACAGTGAAGAAATACAGTTTCTACACGCTACATTGCATGTGTTACGGTGCATGCTCTGCTTTTCTATGCCTTCCATCTCACCGAGGCTCTTCTCATTCAGGCACACACTTTCAAATGGATTCGACTTAAAAATGACAGCCTGAAATCAGTAAAATAATTATGATTTTTGGCTGTCCAGGGGAAATAACGTATTTCTCTAAATCAAGGGTGGGAGTGGGGAATGGCGGGAGTGGGAAGGAGTGGTGAGGGGAAAATAGAGACAACTGTTCTTGAACAATAATAAAAAAAGAAAGAAAAAAATCTTGGCAAACATTTTTGTAGTTAACAAAATCCTGCTGTTCAATTTTTACATACGTATTTGAAATAACGTAGCAGAATCAAACTCATTTTACATATTTTCACATAATTATATTAATCCCTGGGCCCCTTATTTAGTGGGTAATAAGTTACAGTCTCTTAACAAATAGTAGCATGGTATAAGAAAAAGTTTTACAATCTGTAATTAGCACTTCTTTTTATGCCTCTGAATATATAAACTTTTACTTTTGGAAGGTTATCAAAATCTTAGAAGTTGAGTATGCTTATCATAAAATAATGTCATGTGTACTTGTTAAACAAAAGAGATGTTCATAAATTTTCAAATCACTGCCGTCTTTTAAAATAAGTGGACTGTTTTTTCTTTTGTTTTATTTTAGTAAAGTCACTCTTGTTTCCTCTTTTGTAGCAGATGTGACAATGGATTTGCGAGCCTTAGCTGGAAACCACGGGTTTTCTTCTTTGGGTTTCTTTTTCTTCCCTGCACAGGGTAACCTTTGAAAGATATTAACAGTGATACTCTAAAGTGCTAAAAATCAAAGTTTTTTCATATTAATAATTTCATTATGTTTGCTTTCATCCTTAAATGATGGCTAATTTAGATGTAAAATTCTTTTTTTTTTATCTCTATGAAACATTCTTGTATGCTTTCTGGCAACTATATTTGCTAATGAGAAATGCTACCTTAAAATAATGTATTTTTAGGTAATTTGCTTTTTCTCTCTGGCTAAAAAATCAATAGTTTCACTTCATTGTGTGTAGTTGTACATTTATTTTTATGGATTTAGTAATCCAGAGTGTAAGTTGGCATACATAAATCTGCTGGAACAGGTGCACTCCACATCCAGGGGAATCAAACTTTGGGGGTTTCTCTAAGTGCTAACTCAAAAAGACTGGCCACCAGTACTGTAATTTTGTACAGGGCAAAATGGGAGTAATTTTCTACTTTTCAAAAAAACCTCCATTGTCCCCCGTCAAGCAGGACCCTGTGTGATGAGTAGTTAATTCTCCATGTAAACTTGGGTGCTAATATATTTCTTTACATTATCTCCAAAGACTATCTGAATACTTCTTTTGATTGAGAAGCAAGTAGACCTGCACTACCACATTTTCCAAAATAGTATGCAGAATTATTATGAAAGAAAAGTTGAAATATGCATAACTTGTGATTCCCATTATCAATTCTATTTTGAAGTGTTTTAATCTCACATCTGTTTCCATTAAATCCATTATATATCAATTTGTTTTTACCAAAGACTATATATTAATATTTTGAAAACAAAATGTTCATTTCTATATTTTAATTATTTACAGCTATGTATCAATCCTGTGCTCTACCACAATAAATTATTTTCCTGATTTTGTTAGCTATAGTTTGTTTATATATCTTGAAAATAATGAATTTTACCAATAGCATACATACAGGCATAGAATTTTCTTCCATCTTTTATGGACATGGACTATCTTTATAAGATATGAACTTTGCACCTCTTTCTACATCTTTTTTTTTAAGATTTTATTTTTATTTTTAGAGAGAGGGGAAGGGAGGGAGACAGAGAGGGACAGAAACAGCAATGTATGGTTGCCTCTCACATGGCCCTCACGGGGACCTGGCCTGCAACCTAGGCATGTGCCCTGACTGGGAATCGAACCGGGACCCTTTGGTTCCCAGCCCGCGCTCAATCCACTGAACTACACCAGCCAAGGCAACACACCTTCTTTCTTTACCAACTTGATCATTTTCCTTAGTCATGAGGGTGTCTACCATGGCTTCTCTGACTTTTTGTATATAACATATATTAAGGATTGTCGATTTGTCAGTCTTACTATTGCTCCATCCTTTGGAATAACTTTGATTAAATTCCCAAAGGAACAAATTCAGTTGGTCCATTTTTTTCTTGATAGGCTGTAGGTCATATTTGGGCCACACTATTGTTGGGGTCGACGTACTTACAGTCTAAGTGACTGGAGTGGTACACCTGCCCATGATAATTCAGGTATCCTAAAGTAGGCCGAGGGAGAACCGACATGTTCTGTTAATAGAAGGAAAAAACTGGAATTGATAATGATATTCAGTACAGATACACTGTGAAAACAGAAACTCACAATCCTTCTGACATTTGGGATCTTAAGTAAAAGGTGTCAGAAAAGTTACTACAACTATAACTGGAATATGGTGGCCAAGTGTTCATAGCAACTCTACCCTCTTGTCCTCAGTGTTGGCTCTTTGTTGTAAAGCAGGCTTCATGAAGTGTTGAATTGTTCTCCCACTAATGAGAATGTGAGATGGGTTCAGGGCAACATGACATAGGACCATTTTACCCTACTGATGATGTGTCGTTGCCATAGTGATCTGCTCAGCACTGGTGGAAGAGCTGGTTCCAATCTACAGATAGCACATATGGCCAGTACTATATCTAAATGAATTTCAAAGTTAAAAAAATCATATGCAAGATAAGTTAACTAATAAAATGATGAAAGTCATATTTGTTCAAAAATAATTAAAATATATGCATACATGTTCTCATGTCTTAGATGGAAATGACTGTAGGAGAACAAAGGTGAAGTGAAGGTAAATGTGCAAAAATTAATACAAATGAAAATACCAAAAGATCTGAAATAAGTGGAATTTACATTTAAGACAAAAATAAATATGAGCCCGGCTGGTGTAGCTCAGTGGATAGAGCGCGGGCTGGGAACCAGAGGGTCCGGGTTCAATTCCCAGTCGGGGCACATGCCTGGGTTGCAGGCCAGGTCCCCAGTGAGGGCCATGTGAGAGGCAACCATACATTGCTCTTTCTCCCTCCCTTCTCCTCTCTCTAAAAATAAATAAGTAAAATCTTTAAAAAAAATAGAAAATGAATATAAGTTAAAATAGAATAATTTAATAAATAAATGGCAAAGTTTGTGTGTATATGTGCATACATACTAATATTAGGACTTGTAAAATTACGTTTAGAATTTAATGTGACACTTCCTTACTGTGTGAGCTCTATTTAATTTAATTTATACATATCAAAGTCTTTTATTACATAAAAGAGAGTTACTGTGCGGGTTCCTGAGGATTTAATGATAAATGTGATAGATGTCCCTTCCAAAAATACTTAAAATCAGAGAGGAGTACAAACAAATTCATAGACAGAGATATGATACATCACATGTTATGAGAAAAGGAATAGGAATTTTTAAAAGAAAAAAATCTCATTAGATGAACTAAAATACATAACAGGACATAAAATACAAGTAAAAGATTTTCAGATAAAAAAAGAGATGGAAGGAAGAGTGTTCCAGCACCAGATGCAATGCATATAATTGCCCCCAAACACAGTATAAAGATCATGAGATGACAGACTGCAGGATAATATATCCACCTGGAGTGAAAATCATGAAGGGTAGAAAGGCTATGGTAGTGGAGTGATAACATTCGAAGCTAGTGAGATAACAAAAGGCTACTTCGTGTAGTTCATGCATAACAGTTGATATGTATGTATATAATAGTCTAAGGCCAACAGGAAGTAAAAACTTGGACAGTAGTGGACGTGGAAGAGATGCGCGATCATGTTTGCATGTTGAAAGATCCTGTTTATTGCCCTGTGAGAAGCTGATGCGGAAGGCCCTGGGGAAGGCAGTGAGGCTATTTGGGAGGTACTATCAGCGTTCCACATGAGCAATGAGGCAGGAGCTTCAGTATCTTCTAGGAACCATAAGCCAAAAAAAGCAACCTGTTATGTATATTAAGAAAGGAAAAAAGTAATTTAGAGTCATGTTTTATATGAAAATCATATTACATATTTATTCAAAATATTCATATTTTGGAGCACAAACACTGGTTATTAAATTGAATGTGATTACTAGATTATTACTACTATTCTTGAACTGTCGGTGTTGTTAGTGGAGACAGCGCCCTAGTACTGAACACCATAGAAAATATGAGCGATTGGATTTTTTTTGTTTATTCAGCTGACATTTAATCTAATACAATTTTCATCTAAACAGCATTTAGGACTTTTAAGTCTATATGGGATATGTCTGCCCTCAGGTCTGCCAGAGGCAAAATGTATTTTGTTGATAGAGTAAGCTTTGTGCTTTCCTCTGGGGTTCCCTCTTCATGGCATTTTCAGTAAGTCCTTTCAGTTTGTTCAAAGCACTCCTCTTTTTTTTTTTTGAACATTGGTGAGAGCCTGTATGACATTTTTGTGCGTGTGAATTAAGGTGGTAGAGCATTCTTTTCAGAAATGACTTCAATGGATAGAAACAGACACATCTTCTCTCAGTTAGAAAGCATTCCAGGGAAACAATTCATGGGGAGATACATATTAGACAATGAAGACATGTGTATGTTCTATGACTTAGAAAAAACAAATTACTGATTTGTTGAAATGATAATTATCTTAGTATAAAGCATAGTACTTAGACTTCCCTTATTTCCTCCAAACCTTTTTCTCTCTTTTTTTTTACCTTCTTTTATTTCAGGTTGGAAATATTTTTAACTTTACATAAATGTAAACAGATTTGGTTAGATTATGTATTTAAAGACCTAAAAATATAAAGAAACATTTTCACACTTATATGAAAATAACACTTCAAGAAAGAAATAATGGATACATTTAATATTAATTAAATATAACCATGAGTCTATGATCCCACTGTGCCAAAGTACCAGCATACTAAATAATAACTATTTAAACACGTAATGACTTTTATGTTTGCTAGTTTTCTGTTGCAATGAAACAGGATCTCTTAAAGAATATGAGACTATAGGTTATTTTTTTCTAATAATTAATAAGGATTCTGATTTATATTTACAGTATGTGATACAGAGAAACTACTTGTTTTTCCTTAAAATTTTTCAGTAAAATTGAAACTATCAGAAACATACAAAGCATATTTCAGCCCACACTGAGTACAAGAGAAATCAATAACAGGCTATCATAGGAAACACCAGTTATTTGGAAATTCAGCATCACTCATGTAAGTAATTTATGAGTCACATAAGAAATAACTAGGAATATTAGAAAATATTCAAACATAATAATAATGAAAAAGTCTATAAAAATTCATGGTTCAGCCACAATAACACTTAGAGAGAAACTCACAGCTTTAAATACATTGAAGGAGAAACAATGATCCAAAATATTCAAAATCAGTCACCCCAAAGGTCATTGTCAGATATATAAAAAAGAAAAGGAAATCACACTCAAACAACAGACACAAGATATAGAACACAGATAAATGCAAAAATTCCAAAGCCATGTGTTGATTATTTGAGTACATTAAGAACAACAAGAACAAAGCAAAAATGCTGATAAAACCCTGCTCAGATTGATCAAGAGAAACAAAAATCAACAGACAGCAAACTCCTGGACACAGACAACAGGATGGTGTGACCAGAGGGAAGGGGTGAGGTTGCAAAGGGTAGAGGGGTCAACTATATGGAGAAAGAAGAAGACGAGACGGCGGGAGGTGGGCACACGATGTCGTATACAGATGATGTATCATTGAAATGTACACTTGGAACCTATTAATTTATTAACCAATGTCTTCCCCAATAAATTTAATTTTAAAAAAGAAAAATAATATGTTCAAAAAAGAAATGTCTCTCAAATTATACTATCATAAATGAGAAGGTGGTTATCATTCTGTAGCCTACAGATAATTAAAGGATGATAATAAACATCATGACCAACTTCCTACCAACAAATTGGAAAACTGAAGAAACAGACACATTCCCTGGAAAATGCAACTGAACAAAACTCACATGCAACATAATAGGACATTTTTATAGCTCTATATCTCCTAAAGGAACAATTTGTTACAAAATACTTTGCTACAAAAAAAATTCAGATCCAGGCATTTTCACTGATGAATTTTATCAAATACTTAAGGAGAAATAATATGAATCTTAGCAAACTCTTCCAGAAAACGAAAGAAGCAATGTCTCTTCCTAGTTGTTTTAGGAGACCAGAAAACCATAATTCTTTAACCTCACAAAAACTTAAAACAAATTCATAGACTAATATTGTGTATGAATAGAGATGCTAATTTCCTTTAATACAACTTACTAAAAGAATTATACATCATGACCAGAAAAATGTTATCTTAGTAATTAAAAGTTGTTTTAATAAGTCATTCAAATAAATGCAGGAAAAGAAAAAATAAACACCGGCCTGGCTGGTGTAGCTCAGTGGATTGAGCGCGGTCTGGGAACCAAGCGGTCCCGGTTCGATTCCCAGTCAGGGCACATGCCTTGGGTTGCAGGCCGGGTCCCCAGTGAGGGCCATGTGAGAGGCAACCACACATTGCTGTTTCTCTCCTTCTCTTTCTCCTTCCCCTCTCTCTAAAAATAAATAAATAAAAAATCCTTAAAAAAAAAAAGAAAAAATCAACACCAATTTTTGTTGAAAAGCCTTTCAATAGACTAAGAATAATGGAGAACTTCCTCAATTTGATTAAAAATAATAGTTAATATCATAATTAGTGATGAAATATTGATCACATACCTCTAAAGATATCCACTTGTATCACTTCACATTCTAAGGAGTATATAAAAAGCCACTAGAAGTAATAACTGCATTTAGTACATTGCAGAGCAAAGGTTATTTTTAAGCACTATAAGCAAACAATAAGAAAATGAAATTTAAAACATTCAATGTACAATAGTGTCAAAATTCTCATCAGTTAACAAAAGGTAAGTAAAACAATTAGCAAAATATGAACAAAATTGTATAATGAAAAATACCAACTAACCATTAATCTGGTAGATAGGTTAAAAAATATCTGAAGAAATAATGCTTGTTATTCCATATTCATGGTTTGGAAGATCCAATATTGATGAGAAATCAATTGTCCTCATAATGAATGATAGATTTTAATGACATTTCAGTCACAATTCCAATAGGTCTTTTTATTTTTTGTAGAAATCAACAAATGGTTTCCAAAATTTATACGGAAAATATAGAAATAAAAAAGACTTAGATGAGCAAATCCTGAACAAAAAAAAGTTAAAAGAAAAATTAAGGACTTATCACAGATTTCCAGGTGCATGTAAGTTTACCTTAGTCAAGACAGGTGGCATTTGATGAGGTAAGACACAGATTAGTGGGACAGACTAGAATGACAAAGTTATAAGGAAAACAACAACCTCAGGGAGATACTGTTTTAAATTTCATTTAATGCTCTTGTCAATAAACTCCTTTCCATATATTTAATAATTAGGCGTTCAAATAGTTATTATGTTTGGTTGTAAATGTTTCTACCTCCCTTATAAAGGTTTGTTTATTTATTTAGCATTAACCAGTTCATCATGTTTACAGTAAATATTTATGCAAGTGTCTTTTCACTTTTTTCTTTTTTAAAAAAATATTTTATTTATTTATTTTTAGAGAGTGGGGAAGGGAGAGAGAAAGAGAGGGAGAGAAACATCAATGTGTGGTTGCCTTTAATGTGGTCCCCACTGGTTACCTGTCCCACAACCCATGTATGTGCCCTGACTGGGAATTGAACTGGCGACCCTTTGGTTTGCAGCCCGCACTCAATCCACTGAGCTACAACATCCAGGGCTCACTTTTTTTCTATTTTGATATATGAAGTTGTTTTCTTTGAGACAGCATGGAATCTACCATGAGATGTATCAATATTCTTTCTTTGGTTTTGACTCTCCTTAGTTTTAGATTTCTTCCCTTATTTCTAATAGTTTTGTATTTTTAACACAATCTATAAATTTCAATTATTTATTTTGTTGCATGGAAGAGTGGTTATATTGAGACACTATTCAATTTTATTTCTCCCCTGTTGATCTTCCTTTAATAGGACTTCTAGTCTAAAATTTAAAATTACTACTTCTTAGTGATATCTGCCTATATTTTTACAAAACATCAGCCTGCTGCCCTGGCTGGTGTAGCTCAGTGGATTGAGCACGGGCTGGGAACCAGAGGGTCCCGGTTCGATTCCCAGTCGGGGCACATGCCTGGGTTGCGGGCCAGGTCCCTGTGAGGGCCTTGTGAGAGGCAACCGTACATTGCTGTTTCTCTCCCTCTCTGTCTCCCTCCCCTCCCCTCTCTCTAAAAATAAATAAAAATAAAATCTTTAAAAAAAAAATCATCAGCCTGCTTTATCAGTTGCACTGCTGGTCTTCTGAAATCTTAGAATACAACTTAGAAACTACTATTGAAGACCTTTTAAAATTTTTATATTTATTTGATCATCAAATTCACTTTTTCTTGTATATCTCTTTTTGTAATTTTTCACTTATTCTTTTACTTAATGTTCTATATTTTAAAAAATGGAGATTTTCATTTCCTAAGACATGATCTCAACTCTCTACTTAGTATTTGTTGAAATAGATGGCAGGAATAAAGTATTTCAAGTAGAAAAGTAAATGTGTCATACAAGTCTTATCCATGAGTACCTGCTTAAGTACTTAATGTATAGATTTTGAAAACACATGAAGTGTATAAGAGCCACAATGTTTTAAAAATCAGAAACATATTGAACTTTTAATATTTTAGTGCTTTACCACTTGTTTTTAAAAAGTCAGTGAAGCATTATTTGCAAGCCATTGTATTCTGTATGAGATTTCATTAATTTTTCAAGCAATATTTCTCAGAAATGCTTGACCTTAGAAGAGATTTAAATTAAAATGTGTCTAAAGAACCTAAGAGAAGATATTTCTCTAAAAGACATTCCTCAAGCACCTGACAAATTCTAAAAGAATATTTCTACTCCATTAAACAATGTATCCATGACTGATATATATATATATATATATATATATATATATATATATATATATAATGTAAATACATTTTAAGTGTATATGTATACATTTTCAAATATAAAACATTTTGTAATTTAAGTTTATTTCTGTAATATCTCTGAGATTTTATTCTGAACTTTTGAACTTTAAATTTGTACATGATAATAGAGATTAATTCATGGTTAATCAAAAACTTCAAATGTTCTTTAGTCCATGTTAATTATTCCAATATTCTTTCTGTGACTGGACTCAAGAGTTATTATCATTCATTGAAATATGTTGAAAAACATCAACAAAATGTAAAGAAACCCAATTGAATGAAAGAACATAGTCACCAATGCGTTTGATAAAAAGTTAATACCCAAACTTACAGAGATCTTAAACTCAACACCCCCAAAAAAATCCAATTTAAAAATGGGCAGAGTACCTGAATAGACACTTCTCCAAAGAGGACATACAGATGGCCAATAGGCATATACTCAAGGTGATACTCGATGTCACTAATCCTCAGAGAGATGCAAATTAAAGGTGCAATGAGATATTGCCTTACACCTGTCAGAATGGCTATCATTGCAATAAATCAACAAACAGCAAATGTTGGTGAGAAAATGGAGAAAAGGGAAGCTTCATGCACTGTTGGTGGAATGCAGATTGATGCAACCACTGTGGAAAACAAGAAGGAGTTACCTCAAAAAGTTACAAATGGATCTGCCTTATGATCCAGGATTCCACTTCTGGGAATATATCCAAAGAAAACTGCAACACTAATTTGAAAGAATATATGCGCCCTTACATTCATTGAAGCATTATTTACAATGCCAAAGATTTGGAATCAGCCCAGGTGTCCATCAGTAGATGAATGGATAAAAATGCTGTTGTACATTTACACAATGGGATAATACTCAGCCATAAAGGAGTAAGAAAGTGTATCCTTTGTGACAGCATAGATGGGCCTGGAGAACACTATGCTAAGTGAAATAAGCCAGTCAGAGAAAGACAAATATCATATGATTTCCCTCATGTGGAATCTAATGAACAAAATGAACTAACAAGCAAAACAGAGATGGACTCATATATAGAGATCAGGTTGATAGATGTTGGTGGAGGGGAGAACTGGAAGGATGGAGACACTGAGCTAAAATTTTTCTAAAAAGAGAAAGAACTCATGGTCACAGACAACAGTGAGGTGATTGCCGGGGGAGGCAGGGTGAGCTGAGGTGGAAGAGGGATAAATAATGATAGAAGGAAAACAACTTTGAGAGGTGAACACACAATACATGCACTGACGATGTGTTGTAGAATTGGACACCTGGAACCTGTATAATTTTGTCACCCAAAAAAATTCAATAAAAAAAATATGTTTCCACAGCATAGATTTCTTCAATGATTTAATTTGATTACATGCAGGATTTTTGTTTGTTTTATTTTATGTTTCCTGAGCCCTCTGCTTTGGTCACTTTCACTTCTTCATTGACCGAGAGTTTACCCCAGTACTAGGTTACCACACTCCACTTGGTATTTAGTTCTGTTTTTCTACATGTGAACAACCGCACACATATTCTTTGAAAATTAAATCAACTATCTGCTGCAATTATCACCAGATCACATAAAATGTATGTGTAAAGGCAAATATCTTTAAAAAGCAATAAATATGTAAACTTGCAGATATCATACTGTCACATATTGTATAGATTTTAAATTACTATAATTACATACTCCTTTTTTGATTTACATTTAAGTTACCATTTCTTCATGAGAATTAAGTGAGTCTGGCTTAATTAAAATCTATTGGCTACGCAGCAGGTAGATGTTGAATCAGAAATTAGGATTTTGAACAAAACGTTATACTTCATACTTTTAAGACTATAATGGCATTTTGTTTTGTTTTGTGTGTAAGGCCTTGAGGATGAAGTCAGAGCAAGGTATTTAGATATGTTCTATCTGCCCCTTAGGATACATGCTCTTATCCTAAGCACATAGTCATTGCAGTGGATAGTATTAGCAAGCCATATCCATGGTGCAAACTCAGGCCCCCATGAGGTTTGCATAAAATAGGCTAAAGGCATTTTAAAGTGTCTTTAGCCTATTTTATAGCTTTATTTCTTTAGGAGAGCTTAGAGATATTTTCTTTGGGGTAAGACCATTTTAGTAGTTTAGACAGAATCAGTATTTAAGTTCTGCTGGCCAGATCTGATTTCAGAATTTTATTTCTTTATATTCTAGCTTTTTTACAAGGCTAATGAACCCAGAAACATGAATAGTAAAAATAAGCTTATTATAGATTTATATATGTCAATAGATCTTATATGGTAATCTTTTAGGATATTTTTCTTATACTAACCTGGCAGATGGTGCTGCCTTCATAAAATGCTAGTGTTGACATAGAAATTAATAGTTTTAATTAACATTAATTTATCTGAATTAAAGAAGTTGGGTATTTTATACCAGGGTTTATTTAAATTTTTATTGTATATAAAACAGAGATGGCTAAATCTTCTTATATACATATACAGGGTCCAGCACAAATAACACTCCTTTTTATTATAAAATATTTTATTAAAAATCATAAGCATGCAATTCTGTAATATAACGATATCACACTAAAGTACACCATATGACATTTTAGGTGAAACGTTCAAATAACAACTATAAATTATTACACCCATACTATTACCCTACCAACCACATTCAAGCAAGCCTTACTTCCACCAGACACTGTATATCATGCATGTTTATGCATACATTATATGCATGTATTATGTACATTATGTAATACTATCTGTTGTATCATTTTAACTCAAAAAATATCTTTACAGCCTGGCTAGCCCAAGAATGCTCTGGTATTAGGAATCATCCTCTTGGCTGAAAAGTCTTATAATGAGAATCTCCTTCACTTGCTCTAACAAGCAAACTCCCTGTTTCCCAAGAACATTCTTTTAGAGACTCTTGAATGTGTATCTCAGTTGAAAGGATGGCCTCTCTACATTGCCATTTTCTTCTTTTATTTTCAGTACTTGGAATTCAGCTCAGGTCGAGACCAAAGAAGCAGTTCTACCTCACAAGTGCTGCAGCTGGGTGCCTCCAAGGCCCCTCCATTCACAGCAAGGGGAGGCATAGCAGGCACATAAAGGATGGAGTTTAAAGGAAAACCAACACCCCCTCTTTGTCCACAAGGAATCTTGTGCTGGCCTGGCCAGGATCCAAAGAGAAAAGGCTCAAGTTGGGAAACACACACACACACACACACACACAAACTTGGCTGCCAGTGAGAAGAATACTCAGAAAGGCACACCAGGGTACCAAGTTATTTGGACTTTTGTCAATGAATACTGCACTACCAGAGGAGGTAGCATGTCCTCCCTTCACCTATCTGGTTTAGATGAAAACTATAAATATTGGAAAGCAATAGAGCAAAGGTTTGTTTTCTTTACTCATGTCTTATTGCCTAGTTATGAATTAAATTATGTTATCAAATATTAAAATTTTTCTTAAATGTGTGCATAAATATAAGATGATAAGTAATAAATCACTCATTATATTAATATTAGAAACTAATGGTGAGTTTTATTAAGATATTATTTATGTGAATTATTTGGATTCTTCTCAGTTATATGTTTTTCCTTTCTCTTTTTTCCATGACCTATGTAATAAAAATTTTAATGCAGAAATTCTTCCAATTTTGTAGCAATATATATTGTTTTCTTTATATATTTGGTTAACCATTCCAAAAAGAAAAACTGCCTAGTGCCAAACACAATCAAAGGATACATAAAATTCTATCACTATCCAGGGAAAATTTGACTGATATGCAAACATTTTTCTCAATCTCTACCCTTTTTCTTGTCTTTCTACAAATAATGTCTATTATGTGACAGGCGTTTGAAACACTAAAGAGAAAAATAACCAACAAGTAAAATATCATTCCATCGTTCATAGAGACGGAGTCAAACTGAGAGAGACCAACGGTAACCTAACCCACATAAACACATCCCAAAGATCGAAACATCACACAGTGTTCTTCTATCCTAATCCATCTCTTTCTTCACTATCATCATTCCTCAAGTTGAGAACCTCATAAATATAATTTAAAAATATTTTACTCAAATCATTTCAGTTAAGTTGATACAAATGGTGATGCCATTGCTTTCCTGGGTGAAGATACACGTGGATTCTTAATGTACTTGCACATTTTTATCATTACAAATAAGAAAAATATTTCTATAGTACAAAAAGTTTTAATTCACATTGTTCAGTTAAGGATTAAAATAACTGAAGTTTTACATGATAAGAGTCAGTATTACTCTAATAAATACTGGATATTTTATACAAACAATATAAACATTGAACATAACCTTCAGAATTCTAAATATAAATTGAAATAATTTTAAGTTAAAATACCAAAACACAAAACCCGCTCTCAAAAATATCTATTCTAGACAAATTGTGATATTGTGAGATATATGTGTCTGTGTGTATATATTGTTTATTAGACCTTATGGATAAAAATAAAATATGATCCCTACCTTGGAAGCTTTCTGTTCTAGACATTTTGCTATTTTCCATGTGTTACCAATTTTATTACTCAGAACAATTCTGTGAGATTAGTAGGAACTTTCACAGAGTCATATAAATAAAAAGCAATTCAGAAAAGCTATATATCCCATTCTGTCTGACTCCAAGCCTAAGCATTTACTAGAGGAATCTTTGATAAACTATTATATGATATCTTGATTTTACTGGAATCACATCATGAAGAAGGTATAGCATAACACAAAACATATTTTATACTTCTGGGTCACTAAAATGTTTTCAGATATTCTCACAAAAATATTTTATTTTTCTCTAGCATGGGAACATTTGTTTCCACACGAGTTGCACAACATGATAGCAATGATGAATTCACAGGGCCATATTTGGTTAAACCACTGTGATGTTTTGCTTCCCCAGTACTTGTGTGGTTATACAAACACATAGCTTAAACAGAGATAAAACTTCACATATATTTCATATAATGCTCTTCAGATAGTAAAGGATAAAGAGGGTCAAATATTTGGTGACAGAAGATGATTCAATTTTTGGTGATGGGTACACAATGCATTAGATATACAGGATGTGTCACGTAGTTGCACACTTGAAACCAATATAATTATATTAACCAATATCATCATGACATTTTAATTAAAAAGTAAATATACATTCACAAAGTTGGGAAATAATTTTGTTGTAAATCATTCATATTCTGGATCTATTATTTTTTCACATTATTTCTTTATACTAATCGTTTCAATCATACAACCAAAACTTCAATATTGACACTTAGGATTACAGAATGGCATTTTTCTTTCAAGGCCTGATTAAAATTAAAAAGCCAGACTTCAAAATTAAATTCAACCTTCTAATTTATTTTTTTGAAATGCATCATTGAGAAAATACACCAAATGATATTCCTCTTTTATCCACTATCATTATTTTTAACATACAGATGAATAATTGCTGTTGACTTTTTCGTTAGTGAGGAATTTTTTTCACTTTTATCTTGTCTCATTATTTTGAATGACTGTAAAACAAAAATAATTACCCTTTAAAATTAAATACAATTTTAATCTTTCATACTCAATGCCACTTTGCATAGAGTGACTACTGCTGTATGATATAGATAACTTCAAATAAATCATAATACTTTTAATTTATAAGTATGAAGAGCAACTCTAGTAGAAAATTAGATGTTGCACTGTGCTAAATATATAAGAAAATAACATCTCCATGCAGATGGCAAAAACCAAATCCATTCTCAATTTTGCAGCCATTACTATGTGATGAAAAATATCAGTTCAACAAAACTTGCATGTGACATATTTATATATTTTAAAGCCAAATCAATAAAATGGAAATAATCTGTGACCAACTGTATATAAATGTTTTGACTTTTTAAAAATGAACAATAGGTATCATATGCCAACAATTCTTTGGTATGACCATTGTTGGAGGTGGCCCAAGGGGAATAGTGGGGACAACTGGAATAGCATCCACAATAAAATACAATAAAAAAGAAATATGACATTAAGCTATTTGTTACTTGATATTTTAAATGTGAAGTTATGAGGGTAGGAGCTCCTTCTTTCTTTCTGCTGCATAGTATTCCATTGTGTAAATGTACCATAGTTTATTGATCCACTCATTTACCGATAGGCACCTAGTCTGCTTGCTGCACTTGGCAACTGGTGTAGGGTAAGTTTTTGATTTTATAATACTGTATATAATACATTAGACTAATGTCTAACTGAAAAAGATTACTGCAAGTTTATAATGAATATAATGGTTTTCTGTAACTTAATATTTAAATATGCTTCAAACGAAACAATAGGAAGTAAGTGTACAGGTTATGCCTGTGTTTAAATGAAATTATTTTCTTTTTTATTTTATTTATTTTTGCTATACTTTTTAAAATTTATGAGATGATATTGGTTAATTAAATTATATAGTTTTCAAGTGTACAATTCTCTAAACATCATCTGTATATTACATTGTGTGTTTGCCACCCAAAATCAAATCTCCTTCTGTCACCGTACATGTGACCTCCTTTACCCTTTACTACTTCCCCATCCCCCATCCCTCTGGTAACTACCATACTGTTATCCTAATGCAGAATTATAGGGAAAAATACTAGTGCTTTCCCAGATTTTTATTGATTACTTTTCTGTGTCTGTGCATGTCTTCTCTGCCCTCTGTGTATTGGTTTTGCATCAGCCTCGTATAGGATTCTCCTCAGAGGACTGGCTCATTGAGATTGACTCGGTGGAGTGAAGTTGAATGGGTTTTGACAATTACATGTTGATATGTATTCACACATACAATATTGTACAGAATAAAGTCACTGTCCTATACTATTCCTGTGTTTTACCTATTCAACCCTCCTCCTCTGCTCCAAATCCCTGGAAACCACAGATATATTTATAGTTTCTATAGTTTTGCCATTTCCAGAAAGTTATATATTCATAATTACACAATAAGTAGCCTTTTCAAACCAGCTATTTCACTTACTAACATACACGTAAGATTCATCAACGTATTTTCAATGGCTTGTTACCTCATTCTTTTAATATTGAAAAATATTTAATTGTTTGCATGTGCCATTGTTTGTCCATTAGCCACTTTTGAAGGACATCTTTTTTCTTTCTAGATTTTGGCAAAAATGTTGTTATAAACATTGATGTGCCAGTTTTGTTTGGATAAATTTTCCAATATTTGAAAAAATAAGTAAGAGCAAAATTGTTTAGTATTGTAAGAAACTTCAAATTATATTTATTTGGCATGGAAAATTTTATCAGGAATGAGTGTTGGATTTTGTCAAATGCTTTTTCTGCATCAATTGATATGATTATATTATTTTTATTGTGTTGCATGCTGATCTGGTACTTTACACTGATTAATTTTTGACTGTTGAACTGGCATTGCATGCCTAGAGTAAATCCTACTTGATCAGGTTATACACTTTTATTTATTTTTTATTTATTTATTTATTTTACTTTATTGTTGTTCAATTACAGTTGTCTGCATACTCTCCCCTCCCCTCCCCCTCCAATCATACCTCCCTTCCCTGCCTCCCTCCCCACCCTTGGTTCTGTCCATGTGTCCTCTATAGTGGTGCCTGAAAACCCTTCACCCCATTGTCCCCTCTCCCCTCCCCCCTGGCTATTGTTAGACTGTTCTTAATTTCAATGTCTCTGGTTAAGTTTTGCTTGCTTTTTGCTTTTGTTGATTATGTTCCGGTTAAAGGTGAGATAATATGGTATTTGTCCATCACCGCCTGGCTTACTTCACTTAGCATAATGCTCTCCAGTTCCATCCATGCTGTTGCAAAGGGTATAAGCTCCTTCTTCCTCTCTGCTGTGTAGAATTCCATTGTGTAAATGTACCATAGTTTCTTGATCCACTCATTTGTAGATGGGCACTTAGGTTGTTTCCAGCACTTGGCTATTGCGAATTGTGCTGCTATGAACATTGGAGTGCATAGGTTCTTTTGAATTGGTGTTTCAGGGCTCTTAGGGTATAATCCCAGTAGTGGAATTGCTGGGTCAAAATGCAGTTCCATTTTTAGTTTTCTGAGGTAATTCCATACTGTTTTCCACAGTGGCTGCACCAGTCTGCATTCCCACCAACAGTGCAGTAGGGTTCCCTTTTCTCCACATCCCCTCCAACAGTTATCTGTTGTTTTGTTGATGCTGGCCATTCTGACTGGTGTGAGGTGGTATCTCATTGTGGTTTTAATTTGCATCTCTCTGATGGCTAATGATGTTGAGCATCTTTTCAAATGTCTCTGGGCCCTCTGTATGTCCTATTTTGAGAAGCGTCTGTTCATGTCTTTTGCCCATTTTTTAATTGGGTTTTTTGTCTTCCTAGAGTGGTGTCCTATGAGTTCTTTATATATTTTGGAGATCAAACCCTTGTCTGAGGTATCATTGGCAAATATGTTTTCCCATACTGTTGGTTCAAGACAAGGTTGTCCACTATCACCACTTCTATTCAACATAGTACCGGAAGTTTTAACTACAGCAATCAGACAAGAAAAGGAAATAAAAGGCATCCAAATTGGAAAGGAGGAATCAAAACTGTCGTTGTTTGCAGATGACATGATAGTGTACTTAGAAAATCCTATAAACTCCGCCAAAAAACTACTCGATCTAATAACTGATTTGGCAAAACAGCGGGTTACAAAGTCAACATCCAGAAATCAAAGGCATTTTTGTATACCAAGAGTGAAACAGCAGAAACAGAAATCAGGGAAAAAATCCCATTTGATATAGCAACAACAAAAATAAAATACCTGGGAATAAACCTAATGAGGGGGGTAAAAGACTCAGAAAACTACACAACGCTGAAGAAAGAAATCATGGAAGACACAAACAAATGGAAACATATACCATGCTCA
>PVJI01007380.1:0-78608 GCA_004026765.1 Micronycteris hirsuta | reverse complement strand
TAGATCCTAAGCTTCTTCTGAAGACTTAATAATAAACAGCTTTTTATAATGAAGCGAACAGGGGAACACTGCCAGGTTAAGTAATCTGAGGTATTTCTTTGTTCAGTTTTTGAAAGAACTTTTCTGTTGGTGCAAATTCCAGAGATAAACCTGAATGAGGAAGTGCTAACTGAATCAGGGGAGAAAATTGGCTTCCTCTAGTACACTGAGCAGTTGTTGAGTATTTACTGGTAGTTACCACCCTGCACTTACATTATTTCTTCCAGTTCTGCACCTCCCTTATATAATGGTAAATAGTGATATATGCATTAATCTGAGTAATTTTTGTTTTCCAGTTCTTATATAGCAGTTGGTGCTTATCTCTGAAGGATATTAATTTTCTGATCTGGCAGCAGGAGCACGTAATGGCAAATGAATTTGCTAAAATAAGCCTTAGGTTATTTGTAAATACTGTATTTGATGTCTGCCACAGTGTTAAATGTAGAAAATCCTATTCCTAAAAGGAACTGAGTAAAAGGGAAAATTTTTTCTAACATATTGGCCACATGGTATATATTTTCTTTTCTAAGTGAGTCCTCTCAGCATTTCTGTTGCTGAGAACAGTATTGTTGTCACTGCTTTCAGAAATTTCAAATTTGCTTAAAATGAGAAAAGCTCTGCTACACATTCACCTGTTTATTTCCAAACATATTCTAAATGTACACTATGTCTCCTGCTGCAAAATATGAAGGACTCTGAAGAAGAGGAAAGCTGAGAGACTCAGAAACTGTCATAAGAAGGTTTTGCTTCTACGTGGTATGAGGAATTCGATTTACAAATCTAGTACTGCTTTGTTGATTAACACCCTTAAGAAGCTTTCTGGGTCTCTATTATTATTTTTAATTGGAATAATCATGTGTGCAAAACATTAGAAATTAAAAAAAATCATTTTAATTTTTATTCCTATCCATTCTTCTTTTACATGTTTGTCCCTGGTTTTAAAATTGAAGTATAATTTATATACAATGCAGTATACAAATCTTAAATTTATAGCTTGATGAATTTTCTCCATATGTACCCCCCGTAGGTAACCATCCCTTAGGATAGAATACAGAACATTTCCGTCACCCTGGAAAGCTCCGTCATGCTCCCTCCCAGTCGGTGTCCCCACAGGAGTAACCATTAGACTTCCCTCTGCCACCACTCACTAGCTCTGCCTGTTTCTAAATTTCAGATGAATGGCATAATACTCTTTTACTCAGCCTTTTTTTCTGTGAGATCCATCCATGTTATTCTGTATATCAGTAGTTCATTCTTTGTCATTACAATTGTATATTTTTAAGTTTAACTTTTTTCACAAAAGTGAAATCTATTGAAGAAATTTTGGGACATATATAAAAGGTGAAAGTGGGGAGAGGAGAATAAAACTCTTTAGTGCCTCTAAGACAAATATTTCTAAGTTTTGGATTGTTTTCTTCTACTTTTGTTCTTTGTATATATACACAGTTTTCCAAACTGTTATTTTATATCCATTTTTTATTATATAACATAATAAGTATTTTTGGAGCCACCAAGCAAGGCCAGTTGTCTTTCTGCTTAGCCCTGGCTGAATTTACTAATGAGATTTTCATTTATTCCTTTAGTAATCAACAAATATTTGGTCAGCCCCTGTTGTGTGTCAAGCGCTGTTCCAGTCACTGTTCTAGGTACGGGCATAAAGTAGTGGACAGGGTCAGCAAAGTCTCTGCTCATGTGGAGGTTACAGTCTGCCCTGGGTAGAGATGGACATTAAACAAGTAAACAAATGTTCAGGTAGCAATAAGTACTATGAAGATAATACGTGGATATGGAACTATAGGATATGGATATAGGATAGTATATGGAACTCATACACTGTTGGTGGTGTGTAAATTATTAAGTGAGGTCAAAAATAAATATATACTGCCCTCACTGGTGTGGCTCAGTTGGTTGGGTGTCGTCTCTGAAGCCAAAGGTCTCTGGTTCGATTCCCAGTCAGGGCACATGCCTGGGTTGTGGTTCGAGCCCCAGTGGGAACACATATGAGAGGCAGTGGATCTGTGTTTCCCTTTCACATCGATGTTTCTCTTCCTCTCATTCTTCCTCCCTTTCCCTCTCCCTAAAAGTAACTAATAAAATAAATACATAAATAAATATATCCTGTGATCCAGAAATTTCACTCTATTTCATGTACTTAAAAACTGAGATGCACCAAAGAGAATGTTCATAACAGTATTGTTTTTAAAAGCCCCAAACTGGAAACACCAAAATGTCCATCAAAGGTAGAATATATAAATACATTGTAAAATATTCATACAGTGGAATATGATACAGCAACAAAAAGCAATGTACTACACTGTGAATGATTTTTAAAAGTATGTGTTGATGGAAGAAAACAGACATAGAAGAACACATTCTATTTATGTAAAATTTGAAAATATGCCAAAACTAAGCTATATTGTTTGGGGATACGTACTTAAGTGATAAAAAGTGTTTTAAAAAGATGAAGTGATTACCATAAAAGTCATATAGTTGCCTCTGGGCAGAGGGAGGAGGTTGTGATTAGGAAGGGGAATGTGGGTGCAGTTGTATTAGGGGGACTGAGCCTCTGGGGTGCTAGAAACGTTCTGTTCCTTGCCCTTAGTCTACTGATGATGAGGGCTGCAAGAGGCGTGGCAGAAACAGTGCTCTACGCCTCTTCTGTCTTAACATGAAGAGAATACCGGTCTTGGGAGAATGTTTTTAAGTATAGTTTTGTGATGTTTTATACTTCTTGTAAAGTTGAAAGTCCTTGTAGTTACTTGATACAAGAGTTCTGTTGAATAGTTACAATTTTTTTAAATTGACAATATGTCTTATTGGTATTAAGGGAAAAGAAACCATTCTGCAAAGGACTTAACGGGCTCTTAGTTTCTGCACATCAGTTCTCATATTTTACTGGCAAGGCAAGTCATATGGTCAGTATAACTGCAAGTGGGCATGTAAATGCCTTGTGCACAAAAGAAAAAAAGAGCTCTAGAATATCTGAAAACAGTCTTAATGACTAGCATATTTTCTAATATCTTTCAAATTAAGAAAAAGAAATTCTGCTTGGACTAAGCAAAGTGAACTGTACTTTTCCTCTGCCGTAGTAAGCAGTAATGTTCTACACAGTGGCTGCTCTAATGACGGAAGAGTTCCTAGCTGATCCTTGACCACATGTAGTGTGAACAAATTAAACAAATTTGTCTTCAACAACTGAACTACTGGCTTCTGTGTTGCTCTGGCTTAGCCTACCCCGTCTAGACTGCTACAGGTAGCACTTGTAACTCACCCACTGCACTGTCCTATATCCAGGCCATTTCACTAATTTAAATAACCTACCAGACCCTGTGGGCATGTGAGTTTGTTAAAGATACTTTACAGAATGCTGTCTTAATGCATTGCACCTGTACCAAATTATGTGATAATCATTTGTCTGATACAGTGCTTTTAATTATGCCTTTCAGTGTAATGAAGTATGCTAGGTTCTTAGTATAAAGTTTTTTCAAAATATATTAGTAGGTAATTTTTCCTTTTATTGTGATGGGGATTATTCTTTTAGATGCTTTGATGCTGCTTTCTTTACTGTGTTCATGTGCTCGCTTACCTTTTATTTGCAGGAGTCTTGTAATGGAATGCTTTTAAATATTGCTTTAAAAAAATACATAACCACTGATATCAAGTGCTAAAAGAAAGTTTTTTTAATACCTTGGCAACTATTAATAAAAATGTTCACATAAATGTTTCTGTTTATGTAAAATGATTGTTGAATAACATCAGAGCTTTCTGCCTTACAGCCTAGTGTCTTTTTTGGAATAAATTGTATGATAAAATAACCTTATGATATCACAGCCTGTTGCTGTGAGAATAGAACATCAAAAAATTGGCAGCATCACTCTATTCAACAGGGTAGCTCAGGATAAATTTAATGGAAAGGAGGCCAAGTTACAATTCCCGTTTTTCATGCATTGCCCTCGGCCTCTTTGATCCCTGAAGATATCTAACAAATATGATATTTGAAAATTTACATCATTAAGAAACATATTCACCGAAACCAATGAAAGTTATTCCTATCATGTGTCTAGTGTACTTGTCAGGAATGGGGCTATGAAGTCAGTGAATCATCTCCCTGTGATGCACAGACCTTTCCATCAGGTTCAAATGTGGGTCCCCAAGGTACAACCTATAAACCAAAGATAAGTTACCTGGGCTTTCCGCTGGGGAAGCTGTGGGAGCTTGATAATTGCTCAAAGTGTTTTTTAGACCAGGCCCATGGTTTCATTAACAATACAATTCCCTTAAAAACTTAGTAGGCTTTCTGATATATTTGCTTTTAGTTTCAAATTCTAAACTTCACTTTCTAGTTTTTCCTATATATAATTCTTAAGAATGATTTATTTCTTTGCTTCGTTATACAGATGCCCCTCTCCACTTAGTGGTGGCTGTCTCAAGGCTGTCTAAAACAGCAGGTTTGGAAGGCAGTTAAACCCCTAATCTGATCTTTGCAAAAAGATTGCATCACTTCACACTGTTACCCTCCCTCTGTCTACTTCAAATAGAGTTAGAGTCTCATCAGGCTTATGTTATGGTCTACCTTCTACTTCTCACGGGGGACAGGTTTACTAAGTATTTTACTGAGGTCTTCAGCTAATCAGCCTGCTGATGTTTTTATTTTTTTTGCGCTGCCTGACTACTTACTTTATAGAACATATTTTAAGTTTCTGTTTGACAGCATTCTTTCAAAAACCGACATCTGTATTCATGTGGTACTCATTATTATCATTTACAAAATATGTCTGAATTTCCTCTTTATTGGCACATGGAATTGTGCCTTTTTGCTCTTTTTAAAGATAGGCATGACCATTTGACCTACGATCTTTGAAATGTAAGTAGAAGTGATGTATCACGTATGCACAGCCACCTTAAAAGTCAATATATAATCATGGTTTCATGCCACTGCTGTGCTGATCGTGGAAGCTGAAGCGTAAATCATGATGAAGTTTAGTTCCCCGAGGAGCTATGGTATAGTCTTCTGGATGGCATACCATAAATAAACAGCAAGCTTTTGTTGCAAGATATTGAGATTTTGGTGTCATTTGTTATTTTAACATAGCCTAGTCCTGACATACAGTCACGGTATGGCAAATGTTACCAATAAACAACCCCAAAATTTCAGTGGTTTTGCAAGATGGAATTTTATTTTTCCTTTCCTTCATCTCCTTCAGTTTAGTGTCATATTTGGCAGGCAATCTTCCATATGATGATTCAGGGATCCAGACCTCTTCTATTCTGTGGCTCCGCTATTCCCTAGAATGACAGGATTCTCTCCTGAGTTATTTTGAATCTGGCTGATTGATTACATAGGACCTTTGTATGGCAATTCCTGATTGCAAGGTAGTGTGAGAATCTGTGTCTCTGAAATATGAAGTAATGACTTTTAGAACATAAGCACTCTCTGACACAGAAGCCTGGAGCTCCATTGAATGAAATTGTAGGCTGCCCGGGCCTTGACTTGCTTTTAAGGTGTGTGTGGGGCTGGCTTTATGACCATGCTGTCTGGAGGGTCTCACGCTTAGAGGAGCCCTGCACTGGGTTTAATGGTCTTCTGCACTCAGATCATTAAATCATTTTTGAACAAAGGATTCGGCATGTTCATTTTACTCAGGTCCCCGCAAATTATGTAGCTGGTCCTAGGTGTCAGTTTACCAGAAGGATGTGCAGATGGAAGCTTTAGCTGCATACAGAATGTGGAAGAGTTCAGTGAAGATTGAGAATTGTCTTGTTGCTTAGGCGATCGAAAATATCTTGAAAAAATTTGTGTGATTTTCTTTTCTGCACATTCTTACTCATGACCTTAATAACCAATGTCATTTGTGTTGTCTCAAGAATTGACTGTAAAATCAGAAATGAAAAACAGTTGATGTTTAGTTTTTTACTTTAAAAATATACTTTGAAACCCCATGATATTAAAAAAATGCAATTGAAAGCCAAAAATTTTGATTCTCATGAGCCATATTTACTTTAGAGACAAGAAGATTCTTGCAAATTAAAAGTACAGGCCCTGAAAGAAACAGAGCATAAAGTTTATGCCATAACAGTTGAAGATCATCTTGGCTAGGAAGGGGTTCAAGAGTTGGATAGGGCTCAAACTTGGCAGAGATCTCTGTGAAGCTGTAGTTGGAGGGAGTAGATCTGCAAAGAACACATGGAGAAGAGCAGACTCAGCATTAAGAAACACGAAAACTGCCATTGCCAGTGACCACAGCAGTGTAGGTGCCAAGTAAATGAGACTATTTGCAGGTCATTTATTCTATTTCTAGAAATCATTGCCTACACTTAAGTCATGTGAACTAATCTGCTTTGTGCTGAATAGTGAGGGACTTAACTAACTGCCCACATGTCACCTATGGATTTTTCGAGAGAGGTGTTGCCTAACTATGGCCTAAGAATTTGCTGAATCCCATTCAAACTGCCCTGTGTAGACCATTCTGTTTTCAATGGTTGAGAACCTGGTCAAGATCCCTAAAAATAAAGACAGGGTCATTGACATTCAGTAAATGTGGTGGTGATATGAAGGGAAAGACCCATTAGCAGAATTTGGGTGGAAATGGACCAGTTACATGTCCCCTGCTTTGCAGTCTCATCCTTAGATTCTGTGAATAACCTTAAATAAATCCCCTTTCTAGAGTAGAAGAACTTTATTTTTGTAGGGTATAACTCAAGGACTCCAGCTGATAAGTAATTATGTACCCCATAGCAGTTTTGATAACGCAGTCACATTTGCTCTTATTTTTTCAACAATGCTATGCTGCATGTCTAGATAAGGCATATATTTTATTATACAGTTGGTAAAACTGAGTTACATGGTAAATGTTTTATTCAAGGTTGCAGAATTTAAAAAGGCAAAATCCATCAGTCCAATGATAGATCTCATTTTAAGAAACTAATTCCACTATGCCATCTTTCCCATATTGTTTTGGAAAGTGACCACCACCCATCTAAGCTTAAAACTATGAAAATGCTTATAAGAACATATCTAAACACAACCTGCCTGTACTCAATTTTGGTCTTCTCTACCACTCATCCAAAAAGAGAGTTCTCTGCAGCAAGTCATCAACACAGTGCACTCTCTTCCAGTAGTAATTTGATTTGGTGAACTATTTTTCTTCATTTGGGGTACATATTTCATATACTGGTAAGCAAATCAGGTGTCCAGCACTAATTCCTCCCTGAAAATTAATTCTTAGTGCTTCTGGTAAAGTTTCAAGTTGAAAGTGCTTTGCTTTTGGCCACATGATAGACAAGACAGGGCTTTCTACCAGTGATCCCACACCCAGAATTTTATGAATACCAAGGTAGCTTTCTTGAGTTATTAGCCCCTTTCTTCCTGTACGCTACTATTTTTAAATTTTTATTTATTTCTGCTCACTTTGACTTGTTAAAAATAAACTTTATTTTAGAAGAATTTTAGTTTTACAGAAAAGTTGCAGTGATAATACAGAAAGTTCCCATATATTTCATGCCCAGCTTTCCCTATTATTAGTATCTTATATTAGCATGGTACATTTTCACAATTAATGAACCAATATTGATGATAAAGGATGATTATGAAGATAATGATTATTATTTACTCCATCTATTTAGGAGGAGTGGTAAGGTTCTAGAAGAACAAGTGGGTTGAGAGATATTGTCGTGACCATCTTTGGAAAATACATTATGTCAATGTTAGGTATAAGCAGATATCAATCTTCTGGTTTTACCTGCTTTCCCTTTAAAACTACTCTGTGAATTCACTCTTTCCTGGATCTTGAATTAAATTTCATTCCAATCCCATATCTTTTTAGTGTCTCTCTCTCTGAAGGAGAATTATACATTCCTATCCTGAGGAACTCAGGTGTATGACTTAAACAAAAGTGATATTTTGTCATTTTAGGACAGAACCTTTAGCATAGCGCTCACCATGTTTTCCTTTCCCTTCACTGTGGTAACAAGTAATGTTACAGAGAGTGGCCACTCCCTCAGTCTGGGTACCAGAGTGAACCACCCCCACACTCGGGCTGCAATAGATGTGCTCCAGCACACTGCTTAGGATGTATGGGGTACATGGCATGTGTTACATAGTCCTGAACTCTTGGGCCTCTCTAAAACATTAGGAGTTTCAATGAGCTTTGCTGATGATCAGAAACAAAAGGTCCGATTTTAACATTCCTTTTCTACTGTTCTCTTAAGAGTTGTCTTTCTTAAGATTTACATGTATGGAAATATTTTACAAAATTTTGACCTACAGGGTGGTTTTGCAAATCAATGTTAATGTATGGACAGGGATGTATTTGTATAAATTTAGGACCACAATAACGTGGCATTTCATAAATCACTGAATTTCTTTCTTTTTTTTTAAATCACTGAATTTCTGTGTCCCTTGTTTTTCTGGCAAGTGTAAATGCCCTATTTTAAAGAGGTGTTAAAATATGAACTATGTGTGGACTATATCAGTCAACACATTTTAGGACACCATGTTTGACTGCTTTGATACAGATGCTATTTTAAAGGACCTTTCTCATAGCTTCATTCCGTAGCTCCCAGTGCTGAGGGAGGTATGTATAAACAACATGTCAAAGAGATGACAAGACTATGGCTGTCTCAGTCCTTCTGTCTTCTGCCCTACTTGGCATAAATATATGCCCGCTACTGTTAACGATGGATATTATTTAATCACTTTTTCTACATCCTTCTCTGTAACAGTAGGATAAGATGAAGGATAAAGAAAGTTATGTGTCTTGCCTGAAGTCATTGAGTATCTGAAAGCAGAACACGGGTTTCTTCTGCTCAAAGTAAATGCTTCATCCCTCCCTTTCCTTCTCGTTACTTTTCTTTTTTCCTCCATTTTAACAAGGAACTGCAGTACTGTCATAGTTTCTTTCTCCATTCTAGGTGTTCCCTTGATGGAAAATAATGTACTTTCAACGTGTTCATGAGCAGCAGATAAGATTAAAACCACATAATTAGGCATTTCTGTACTGCTCACAGGAGGTGATGCTTCTGTGAGAGTAATTGGGATAATGGAATGCTCCGTTTTGAGGGAATGGTGGTGGCAGTAGGTATCCATCAGAGAAAGCAGTAAGAAAATGATCTACATGACTCTGGAAATCACCATCCCTTTATTATCATTAACAAGCATAGATGATTGACCCTATTCGTTGTTCACAAAATTCTCTCAAATGCAAGTGGGCTGTATGTACTTCCCCCTCCAGACTGTGAACTTCATGAATGCAGTTTCATGCCTGCCTTTTTTATCCCTAAACAAAAACAGTTCCTGGTTTATTTTAAGTGATCATTAAATAGTATTTGAATAACAGACTAAAGGAATGAATATCATACATAGACCCAGCCTTTTACCTTTTTTCCAGAGAATTCTATACGTGCAAGTAGGCTTTTATCCTACTTGTAGTCACTGCATTCAGGTGAATCTCCAGAATCTTCACATGTGGTAGGGTCTTCTTCTTTATCTCTGGAAGTGGTTCTTTATGGTCTGGTGGCCTACGAACTATGAAAGAATTAATTATCTGATTTCCAGTGTCACATAATTGATAGTGGAGAAGGGACATGATAACCACAATAAATATTCCTATTTAGAAAAGAATGGAAGATACACAATAGTCAATTGGACCATAGCAATGCTGCTGGCATCTTGCTATACAAGCATTATGAAGGATCCTTACCCTTTGTTTCAGCCTTAATTCTGCTCTCTGGAAGGATATCCCTTGAACATTGTCCTCTGAGGTATCTTCATCATTTAGATTTCATTCCATTTCTTTTGTTCTATTTGTGAAAAGGGATATTTAGCTTTTATAGCTTACTTCTTGAAGAAATAAGCCTTGTTATTTCTAATACTGTCTTACTATTTTTGGTTTTATTTTCGTTTGTACTTTTTGTCTCAATTTTACTGGGGAATAATATATAATAAGGGCATATATTGTAGTTGTACAGTTCAGTATACACCACCTCAGTCAAGACATAGAATATGTCTTTTATCCAAAATAGTTCCCTGTGTCTTTTGCAGTTTTCCCTCTCAATTACCACCCCATCCCAGGCCCCAAGCATTGCTGATAATGCTGT
The DNA here is from genome assembly GCA_004026765.1 of Micronycteris hirsuta. Classification (NCBI taxonomy): domain Eukaryota; kingdom Metazoa; phylum Chordata; class Mammalia; order Chiroptera; family Phyllostomidae; genus Micronycteris; species Micronycteris hirsuta. Next base: position 68,474 of record PVJI01007380.1, on the reverse strand, counting down.
CCTAAAAATAACTTTGTTCTAGAATTTCATCAAATATTCAGTTAGTGTTCACATTTCCTATCAATGTCATAATGTTTAGATTGTTTGGCTCAAGATTCAAATAATCAAGGGGGGAGGGGAGAGGCTGCAAATAACTGTAATTAAACAAAAAAATTAATAAAAAAAAGATTCAAATAATCACATATGGAAAATGATTGATACAAAATTTCTTTCTACCATATTTTGCTGTGTATCATGCACACTTTTTTTGCCCAAATTTTTGAGGGAAACAGGAAGTGCGCATTATACATGGGTAGTACTAATTCAATATCTATATAAATGGTTTTAATTCTTTTATTTATGCTATGTATTAAAAGTGTAACTCCTTTAAAATTCTTTTAAAATACAAAAAATTATGAAATTCTTTTATGAAACAAAAAAGAAGTATCTAAATGTAAATAAATAAGAAATTGACTTAAAAAACTGAAACAAAAGACATTTTTCCTGAAAGTTTGGGCCAAAACTGTGAGTATGTATTATACACAGGAGCACATTATACATGGCAAAATACAGTAATTTGTTGCATACTCTGGGTCATTTTTCTTGAAGATTTTCTGACAGTCTAGGTCTTGCTGATTGCATTGAGTGTTAACATGGTCCTCTGTATTTACAGATGGTGGTTTGTTTTTTTTTTTTAGAGACTAGATCTTATTCAGATTTGATGTTTTGGCCTCATGCATTTTTGAGTTGAAGAATTCCAGCATTCAGGAACAACATTCTTTTGGTGGTAATGGAATGCTGCATAAACAAAATAGTTTAAGGGCTCACGTAACTGACATTTTCAGGGCATATCATGGATTCAGGCCCTCTATCATAAAATCATGTATTGTTTTTTTTTCTCCCTTTCTGCTTGATTCTGGTGTTGTCTGAGTTTTGGCTTCATTCTCCATCCTTCTCAGGTTCAAGTCCATAGGAAATAAGTTGCTACCTGATGGTTCAGTTTCATGTCACTGGCACTGAGTGATCCACCTGGTTTAGGTCACATGTCCATGTGAACTAATTAATGGCACTAAGGAAATAGGGAATTCTGATTGGACAAATGAGAGCGCCAAGGTGGAGGTCGTCTAACTAGACCCACACGGACTGTTACTGAATTTAAAAAACCTTTTCGTCCTCTACCATCACACTTTGGTTTACAGATACGAACTTAAATATTGACAAAAGCAACTTTCTAATATATAATCTTTACACGCAACAACCTTTATTTATTAAAAAAAAATACTTTCACTGAAGTGAAGGAGCCATTACAAATGTTTTCAGTAATAAAGCTTGGAGGAAGACCCCTTTGAAACGTTCCCAAAATTTCTTTTTACTAAGTCAGCGAACACCTACTGTCTCTTAGACATCTGAGAGGTGAGAAATGGTAAAGCTAAGTTTTAATAAGGGAAAGAGGTCAGGGATGACGAGGAATGGGTGTGAGACTGAAGGGCTGATCGTGGCGCATAAAGTAAATGTACATTTTTAAGGGATGGGTAACAACGTGAGGCTACCTCGTTAGTTTCTGGAAAAGCTCAGAAGTTTAACTTGGTTTACTGTACCAGGTTATTGTTAAGGCCAACTTTAGACTATTAGTGGTTACCAACAAAGGCGGTCAAATGGCCAACAAAATCCGATTTCTCCACTCCTGGTAGGTACACAGCATCCTCCTGTTTGGGAGCCGGCTAGTTAGTTGCCACCGGAGCCACGCCCCTCCCGCTACCAACTCTGCGTAGCGTCACTTCCGGCCCTTGGCGGGGGTGCATCCGGGTCAGACTGAGCCTGTAGCTCTCGGAGTGTGGTGGAGGTGTCTGGCTGTGCGCTTTCTCCCTTCTCGGTGTGACCAAGCCGCAGTGCCCACCGGCGAGAAGTGACCTGCCCTGCCCAGAAGAGAGAAAGACGAAGAGACCTAGGAGCGGCCAGACGCCGGCCTGGGCCGCTGTGGTACGGGCTGGAGACTTTGCTCCTACGCTTGGTGCTGTCTCTGTGAACCGGGTGCCAGCACTGAGGAGTCTTCAGCGGACAGCAACCCCCTTCCCCGGCTCCCCTGCCCGCCCTGCCGGGGAGGGCGGAAGATGCCGGTGAAGAAGAAGAGAAAATCCTCTGGGGTGGCAGCGGCAGTAGCGGAAGACGGAGGCCTCAAAAAGTGTAAAATCTCCAGGTACCTCCTTCCCCCACCCTTCAGTCTTTCCTCCTTTGCTGGATGGCTGGAGGAGAATGAGGTGGGCTGGGTCTCAGAGGCTGGAGGTGGGGAGAGGTGATTACCCCGAACCCCCGATAAATCTACGCGGTAGACGCAGAACGCTGTGAGTGTCTGCGTCGGACTCCACCTCGTGTTCAGTGCGTGTGCTCTCTGGCGCCTGTGGAGGGACGAGCCCAGTCGCCTCGCTGTAGAGTCTGCGTGCCCTGGAGGGTGGGGGAAACCGGAATGCATACGTAAATTGTGCTTACCCCTTACCCTACTCCCTTAACCCCTCCTCCGCCTTCTCTCCGAACAGATCCGCGGAAGGGTCACTTTTAGAATTTCTTTGTAGAGTGTGAAGAAAGGAGCAGGACATGAGATATCTTGACCTGACAGCTGCCATGGGAATGTTAGAAAGGAGAGCTCCTCATGTTGTAATTGGCCTCCAGGTTTAGTAGTCTAACCTGGAGGATCCAGGCAGTTGTTGTTTTAAATCGCAGGAGCCCATTTTCTGGAAATACAGTGCCCCCACCTGCGTCACGTCTCTGTGTGCCGAATTGGGAAGGCCCTCCATGCGTTTTATTTTCTAGTATTCAGGATACTATTAGCTCTCAACATAAATATTAATAATTGAGAGCTATTGTACTCTGTCCTTTTGGAGAAAAAGAAGACAAAGCAGAGCTGTAGATAGAGCTCTTTGATCCCATTGTAGCATGTCATCGAGGCCTCACAGCAACATTGTATGCTGCAAAAAATTATTGCACTTTAGGTGTGAGAAGTGGATTTTTGAAATCTCCTTATGGAGTATCTTTGATTGTATCTGTGGTTGGCACTTGGCATGACAACTTCAGATGCTACCATTAAAAGAAGACTGTAGCCATCCTTATGAAGGGGAGATAATACTAGAGCTCTCCCTAAAGATCTGCTTAAAATGTGAGGTAGGTAACTTCTTTAGTCTGCATCTTCCTTTCTGTAATTGATTCAGGGTTATTTTTTCCGTTTATTATACTGTTGGGAAAACAGCCTAAATATATTTTTAGAACTTGATAAGGTTACTCCACTAGCTCAGAATATTATAAAACATGCAGATTAGTTTTGTATTATTTTAGATACCTTAAGCATATAATGTATCCAAATTAATTTAAATTGAACACTTTAAAATAGCTGAGCAGTCAGGAGAACTCAGGTGATGCTTTGCTGTCAACTTAAACTTTTAAATATGGTACCCTTATTTTACATTGCATTACTCAGTTGCAGAAGTTCTAGCATTTCTGTGTCATTGTGGTATAGTGTAACTATTTGAGGTCCTGGAGAAAAGATTCTCTGAAGTTCATTATATCCTAAAGGCAATTTATGAACGTTTCAGCTTTAAATTGCTTTATGGAAAAGATAAATAGAATTGGATTAAAGACCTTGGCCCAATTATTTATACTAATGTTATCATTTAGGGTTTTTTAATTGGTGGAATTTAATTACACCCTTACGTCTTAAATCATCTTTTGCCATTAAATAGCTATTTAATCTTGGTAGATGATAAGCAACTCTAAATATGTAGTTTTATTTTGAAATATTGACAGATTATTAAAATATACTTTGCAAGATTTTGTTTTCAAATGTATGTATTATATACAAGTATAAATTACATGGAATTCAGAAGACTCATTACAAAGATTTATGCTTGCCCAACTACTAGTTCTGCACTTGCCCAACTACCAGTTCTGTGTGGTCTTTTGAAATGTGGGGAAATAATTTTTGTTGCTATTTTTGGAATTTGATAGTGAGCAAAGTAGAATTTGGGTTTTGTTAGCTATAAGTTTTTATGTATAGACTACTGTATCAAATTGCAAATATTTAACTCCACTATTTTTCCCATAACACCAGCTGTTAAAAAAAAAAAACTTGGTTTAGTTTGAATTGACATAGTTCATGTTGAACTTAGCTTTTCACTGAAAGTTGAGATGATAAATTCTTAGGCATTTGTGTGTTTTCTAAGCTATTGCAGATCCCAACCCCCTGCTAGACTAATAAGTGGAGAGGAACATTTTTCAAGCAAGAAGTGCCTGGCTTGGTTTTATGAGTATGCAGGTAATGAAAATAATGTAAGAAGATATCAGTCACATGCATTAAAACTTTTTTTGGTTCATTTATTTAACAGATTATTTATTTCAGCCTGCTATGTGTTAGTGCTGTGCACTGGGATGAGGGTCAAGACTGAGGATTGTGGGTAGGCTAAGAATTTGGTGCCCTTTCAGGCTTGGTCTTTAAATATATAATTCAGTGTATATTTAGTGAGAGGGGTGAAACTCATTTACTATTAATACAATTTGTAAACAGATTCACTTCTTGGTTTACTTACATTCATTGGCTAAAGTAGAGTTGGTATTCTGTAAAACATAAAGTGTGTGATAAAAGATTTTATGCTATACATGGTTCTTATTTTTCTTTTTAATATTCTTTTGAAATTTTTTGAACCAGAAACTGATTTTTTCTGAAACTTTTGGGAGGCATTATAAAAGATTTAAAACTCAGGCATATCATTGCGTAACACACCTTTAATAATTGCTATTTAGGCACTACTGTGAGAGATACAATAAAAAATAAACGGAATGATACTAATACAGTGCAATAAATAATGTATTAGGACAGTGCACTATGAAATTTCCTAGGAGAACTATGTAACCCAACATTGAAAGTATCAGGGAAGGCTTCTTGAAGAAGCTAACAAACTAAATCCTGTAAGTGGTGGATGTAAGTAAAGCTTTTGGCCTAGGGTGGAGTGAAAATCAGTCAGGGATGAAGCTGAAGTGTTAAGCAAATAATATGAAAAAGAACATTTGTTTCCCATTTATTACTAATGTCTTCATAAGTATAAATGAATTTTTTACCCCCCATTGCAATGCTTTTGGTCTTACTGATTTTAAAGCTCTTTTTTCTCATCTTGTTTCTTTTCTCTGACCTACCTCTTTTTTCCCCCTCTTGTATTATCATTCTAAGTGTTTGTTTAAAATAAAACAGTGTATATGCAGTCATTGTATTATATGCAGTGTAATCAAGTTAAGGTTTCAAGTGTACTCTGAACTTGAAATGTAAGTTGAGGCTAACTGTAAGGCTATGGTGGGGGATGGGGCAGTAACTTCACTGTTGGGATCCCAAAAGTATAATTAAAAAATTGTTTAGTAACAGAATGGATTCTTTCTAGACCAGAAAAACTGCTATTACTGGCATCCCAAGACAACCACTAACCCAAATTAAATAAAGGGAATTCATTTTATTACTGACCTCCATTTAAAATGTTGACCCATTATTCAAAATGCCCATTTTATTGTTATGCGTGATATAGAATCAAAAGGTCACTCGTTATTTTACTTATAAAGGTTACTAGATGTCATTAATTTAGTCTTTTTTTAAAATTTTATTTTATTTTATTTTTTTAAAGATTTTATTTATTTATTTTAGAGAGAGGGGAAGGGAGGGAGACAGAGGGAGAGAAACAGCAATGTATGGTTGCTTCTCACATGGTTCTCACTGGGGACCTGGCCTGCAACCCAGGCATGTGCCCTGACTGGGAATTGAACCAGGACCCTCTGGTTCCCAGCCCGCGCTCAATCCACTGAGCTACACCAGCCAGGGCTTTTAATTTTATTTTTGCTTACTTTTTTTACCTCTCCTAGGGACTTTCCTGGTTAGCATAAGATTATAGTTAAACATTTGTTTCCTCTACTAGCCTTTTTGTAGTAGCCAGCATAATAATCGCTATCTTTATTTTAAAATTATGCTAATTATATAACTTTTTCTTAATGACCATTCTGTTAAGTAGACAGTGTTATCCCTGTTCTGTAGATGAGAAAACTGATGCTTAGATTAATTTGCTTAAGATAACACATGCAAAGCACATAGCACAGTACCTAGTATATAATCAGAACTCAATAACTGTTAGCTATGATTAAGACTAATAGTATCACATCATCAGATTTACTGATTATATATGTTTGCAGTACTGTTTGAGAATTACCAGGGTAGCTCCTGTGTCGCTCATGTTGAAGATGCTGTGTCATTCATGTAGTTTAGTTTTTTTCTTGATCATCTGCTGTGGCTGCCATGGTTTTAGGCTCTGTGATCATAGCTGAGGACATTTCTTTATGGTTATTAAAGATCAGTTTTCTGATTTCTTTTGTTTTAAAATATCTTACCACTAACTTTGTTAATGTAGTATTAATAGGTCATATGTGATAAGCCTAATGGTTTTGTCCTTCACAAGACCTCTCATCTTGACTGATATTTAAATTAGCAAAGATTTGGTAATATACTGGGCCTATTACTGAACAAAAATGTGGAAAACGAAAAGGCACTTTTAAAGTCTTACAAAGAATCCTACAAAAATAGGGATAGAATTGCAGTACTAATAAAGTATCCAGCTGGTAGAATAAACGAAATCATTTTCATAGCTTCTTAAATTGATTGGAAACCTGTTTTTTTGTCTGAAAGTTAAATTCAGCTCCCTGGGAGTAGTTTATTGGAAGAGTATGTTTTAAGAAGACCCAGTAACATGCAATCTGGGAAAAGAACATTGGTATAAACTTTGTTTTAGATTGAGATCTGTTAGTATTTGCATTACTTTGGGAAAGTCACTTAACATTTACAGAGAGTCACTTAACATTATATTGTAATATAATATGTATATTATATATTTTAGTATAGTATATAGTATATATCTTAGTATATATTTTAACTTGGTTCTAATCTAATTTGATCACTAATCCCACAGTATCTGAGGAGGCTATATTTTATAACAGTAACTGATATTCTAGACATACTTTTCAGCTTTCTCTTCTAATTACTAATGATGGCAGCTTCCGGGGCAAGTCAACTTGTTGCGTAGAAAAATTCAGAATATATTCCTATCATGCCTTTAAAAAACCTTTGTTCTGTTAAATTTTTTATCTGATGTTAATTTCATCTAAACCACATGTAACATAAGGATACATAATCAGATATATTTTTAACAGCGTTATTGTATATGTGTGCTTTTTAAATTACTTAACACATTCTCATTAAAAAAGAAAAAATCCTCCAGATATATATTAGGAAGTGAAAGCTTTCTATAATTGTCACCCCTACCCCTTTTAACACCTCTTTGTGTAAAAAGTGCAGTACTTACTTAAACCAACAAATTTAAAAAGGGTTTTGGTTCAGACCACATTACTTTAGCTGTCTGGATCTCATCTGAAACTGCGAGAGCATATTGGCCACATACTGGCTGGCTATGTTCTTCTATTAAGAAAAGCCTTGAGGATATTAGCTTCATGTTGCACTTGTGAACTAATGATGGTGATGTAAAATGCCACCTGAGCAGCCTTGGTTTAGTCTATAATTTATAAAGCTGGAGTAGTTTTAGTTCTTAAGAAAGGAAAACAAGTTTATCTTGGCTAATAGAATAATAATATTTCAAAACTATATCTTCAAAGCCAAGTGTGGTAAACATATTTCTATTACATTTCATGCAGATTTGGTCTTTTTAAATTGAGATATAACATCAGTTTCAATTATACAATATAATGACTCAATACATGTATATATTGCAAACCGATCACCAAAATAATTCTAGTTACCATCTATCACCTCACATAGTTACAAAAACATTTTTTTATGATGAGATCTTATAAGATCTACATTTTTAGTGATTTTCACGTATACAATACAGTATTAATTAACCGTAGTCACTATGCTATACATTACATTCCAGGACTTAACAATTTTATAACTGGAAGCTTGGACCTTTGACTCCCTTCACCCATTTTGTCTACGCTGCACTCCCACCTCTGGCAGCCACCAGTGTGTTCTCTGTATTTATGAGTTTGGTTTTGGGGGTTGTGGGGTTTTTTTTTTAGTGTATAGTTCACATATAAGTTCATCACTCATACAGTATTTGTCTTTTGCTCTCTGACTTACTTCATTTAGCATAATGCCCTCATGGTCCATCCATGTTGTCACAAATTTGTTTTAATCTTATCTGGTCACAAAAAGAACCTAATAATAATGTAATTGCTGTATTTTGGGAATCGGATAACAAAATATATGAGAATTGGTGCATTGACTTACATTTAATATTACTAAGAGAGAAAAATAAGAAACAAGTATTGTTAATTTTTGGACAAATGATAGTCAAGCTGACTGAAGGATTAAACATTTGTTTCTACACTGAAGTGACATAACTACTGCTTTACTGTGTATTTGAGATCCAAGATGTTAAGGAAAATATGTTGTTCTAGAATTGGAATGTAGTAATTTCCTTAAGGCATCATTTTTATAATATGTATATCTTTTTATAAAAGTTTTTATTTAGGTATATTCAAAAGGGTAATGGATGGCCTTCTGTTTTAATAATTAAACAGATATTCTCTGATTATTGTCTTACATTGTGCTCATTCTAGTAGAATAAGAAGCTCAAACCTTCTTAGATTTCTTTATGCATTGCCAAAAATTTTCATTAGAGAAGGCTCTCAGTAAATATTTTACAATGGATATCAATGCCGCTTCATTTTTTATTTTATTAACTTTATTTTGTAATGTATTTAAAGAACATTTCAAAAATTTTAAATTTTAAGTTCTATAGCAACTATATTTTATCAAGAATATGTCAAAATTCAAATTTAGTTATTTGTGGAAATGTTATGGTATATTCATAGATGCCTTTAGCACAATGGCTTGTGTTTTATGTTGATATTAAATTACAGCAATAAAATATATACATTATTTTTGTCTTTGAAGGTCCTGATGAAGTTGTAGGGCCAGAAGGAATGGAAAAATTTTGTGAAGACATTGGTGTTGAACCTGAAAATGTATGTTTTATTTCTGAGTAGAATGGGATACAAGTGGGGTATAGCACATTCATAAATTTCTAAAAATTGGAACACTTTAATTTTATATGAAGATTTTGTATCTTCATGTTTATGATTGTAGATTTTTATTTAGGATTTTTAAATCAATTTAAATTGGGCACGAGTTCTCTTTCTTGATAGAAATGTCATTTGTAATAGAGTTGAGGGTGATTCTATCTTCAGAAACTGTTAGAACTTTTTACTTTTAAGAAATTTGTCTATCTAAATTTCTTTATAGTTAATAATTCCAAAGGTTGTACTCTTTAATACTTGAAAGAAGTGAACAGTTGTATAAAAATGCTCTCCGTGATACAGACATGATTATCTCTGTGCTGACTTTTCCCCTATCCTTTATGTTCTGTTCTTTCCAGATTATTATGTTAGTTTTAGCGTGGAAATTGGAGGCTGAAAGCATGGGATTTTTTACCAAGGAAGAATGGTTAAAGGGAATGACTTCATTACAGTAAGATATTTTTTTAAAAAACAAGTATGGGCTATTTGAAGATCTTAATTAATATTTTGTGCTTTGTAATTTTCAGGAGTAGGATTTCATTTTATATAATCAAATTGACAGAATTTATATTTTGGTTTGGCAAAATGAACAGTTACCCATTTTTCGTATTGTCTAAGAAAGCACCTCAGTACAGTCCCATTAAAATTTATTGACTCTTGGTGGATGAATTAGAGGTCCATGATGAATGTTTTTTTGCTCAGAGGTTGTTTGGGCAATAAAGAATTTTCTTCTTTGAATATAGAATTCTGATATATAAGGAGTTTTTTGGGGGGCAGTGCTAAACTTTCGGGTTTTTGCTGTCTCTTCAATTTTATACTTGATCTAAAAATGAAATTTGGAGATAGAGTTGTATGGCACTTTCATTAATTTTTTTTGGCCAATTCTCATAAAGAACAAAAATGCTGTGTGACTCCTCTGCAACTTTTAGCCATTTTACAGTAGCATTAGCATGCTTATATACTTTCATAAGCAATAGAATTGCTTCTTTATAAAAATAATTTGGTTATGGGTTTCCAGAGTAAAATAGGCTTCGTTTCAGAATCAGATAGTAATATATGTACTAATTTTTTATCGTGCTTCTAATGTTCATGCAGGATGTTACTGATTATCAACATCCTAAAATAGAGGAATCATTAATTTATAATATTTTTTAAGCCCCAAACTGAGCATTTATTAGCCATATAGTTTTCTGTTCTGATTATGCTTTTATTAACACATTTAACTATTCTTTACTCCTTGTTTGCCTGTCTTTAAATTTCAAAGCACCTGATTATTTTTAAGTGTATTTGTTCATATAAAACTTAAGTTTTTCCATTTGAATACTTAGTGTCTAATGTTTTTTAATTCTCCTGTTTTAACCAGCATTAATACACAGATTAGATAAAAACCTTGCTCATGTAACCAAATAATAATTTTTAGAAGAGAACATAAAATCAACCCTCACTTCCATTATGTGTAGGTGAGATAATGAGTCTGAGATTCAGAGAGATAAAGAAAATATTTGCTGAAGTTTACGTAGCTCCTTATGGCTGAGCTAGAATTTAAATTTCCTGATTACCAGTCTACCATACTGTACTTTCATTTGCACATTCTTTTTTATTGGTGCTAGCATTCTTTATAAAACAGAAAGCCATTATTAACTTTTTAAATCATAGTATTTACAGCCAAGACTGAATTCTGTCATTTGTCAAGGTATCATAAAATGTATTAAAATAATGTTGATTCTGAAATTTTTTGGCCTATTTCCCAGCTTTAATTAACTTTATAGAGAAAGATAAAATACATATACAAAAACGAGTCTGCAAAGAGTATAAACTAGTTTTCACATAGCTCAGCCTGTTTTATTGAAATGTGTATCAGTTTTAATATGGCTTATTTAGCATAATAACTGCTTTTTGTGGTACCATTAACTGCTTTTATTGTAGATTTTTTTTAGTATTCTGGCTAACAAGTCTGTATATTTTTAAAACAAAAAGTTTTTAATTTATGTTTTTTGCATAACTTGATATAATATATATCAACTTTGTATAACAGAAATGTGTGAACACAAATTATTTCTAATATTTATACTGAGTAATTACCGGCATATGGCCTTGGGTCTAAGGATAAAATTGACTAATCCATGAACATATTTTTATTAGCACATCTTTCCTATAGGCAGTTCACAAGCGAACAAAATAAGAGCAGTTATATGGCACTTAAAATTAAGTTAGAGGTTTGTTTCATTCATTTATTATTTCCTCTCCATCTGCCTACAACTCTTTGTTATATATCCTTAAAGTTACTCAAATTAGGCAAGCATACTTGACTGTAAAAATAATTGTTTTTCCCCCATGATATAGATTGCTATGTGAATTATAGTTGATCCTTGAAACAATGCAGGGTTTAGGTAGTTGAAAATCTGTGAATAACTTTTGACTCCCCAAAACCTTTATTAGTAGCCTACTTTCGACTGTTATAAACAGTCGATCAATTCATACTTTGTCAGTTTTATGTATTATATACTGTATTCTTACAATAAAGTAAGCTACATAAAAAATGTTACAAAATTATAAGGAAGAGAAAATACATTTACTATATATTACTTTATACCATATGCTATGCCATTGATTCACAAGGTGAATTATCGGTCACTACCTACATCAATATTGTCTTATATGATATAAAACACTGTGGGTGTTACATGTATTACTTATACTAGACATCAAAAATGAAAAGATAATGGGAAAAAGAAATTCATACTTATTTACAGGTATAATAATTTATGCATCGATAATGCAGAAGCAGCATTATGATTGTTTTATGGTAGCCTAGTATAATCTGTGTAATTACTTCATGGTAGTAAGTAAATCTCCAAAAAGGTTTCCAACATATTTATTGAAAAAATCTGCATCGAAGTGGACCTGCACAGTTGAAGTCCATATAGTAAATGGGTCAATTGGCTAAATCTTACTATGCTCTGAATCTTGTTTAAAAAAAAAAGCTTGCTCAGAATAAAATAGTTTGAAATTTAAACTAAGACAAAAGAATGTATGTAAGTTTAAAGTTTTTAATTTATAGATGTCTACTATGTTTGGTTTTATATAATAATTATAAAATGTAAAACTTCACAGACTTGATTCCATTTATAGATTTTTCATAATTTTAGGATTTAATTTAACCTAGGCATAGTTATTTGATGGTTCCTAAATTGTCTGACTGTGTTGTCAGTTGTTTCAAATTAGTTAATTTTAATCCTTAGAAAACTTGACTAGAGCTCTGCTGAAGAATCAAGGATAATGGACTTGATTAATCATGATTAATTAAAATCTAATTTTATAATGTTAACTTTTAGAGTAACTTTTTTTACATTCATTTATTTTAAGACTTTATTCATGGAGACTTTTCAAAACTAAGTTGTCTTTTTTGTGTGAAAGAATTTATGTTTAATTGGTATATAATTAGATTAGAAGGGCCTAGGGGATGTAATTGCCATATTCTAATAAGTATTTTGCTCTTTGTAGTTTTCATCATTGTTTAATAATCAAAGTTCTCTTCAGATTGGGTTTAATTTAGATGTTTATAGTAAGCACCTGTATTATGTAAGGTACTGTACCACTTACTGGTGATTTCATTGAGGCTTAAATATGGCTCATGCTCTCTAGTTACATTCTCATAGAGCAAGGGAGGCATTACAATCCCAAAGCCATAAATCCAGGTAGAATGTGACAAGTGCTAGGTTAAAAACACAAAGTACTATGGAAGCACATCTCTTCATAAAGTTAATTTTAGCTGAATAGACAGAAAGATCTTTTCAAATGTGGCATTTGAACTGGACCTTGAAGATGATTAGGATTTTGATGGTTGAGAATATAGGAAAATAATGTTTCTGAAGAGGAAATCGTGATCAGAGCTTTGAGAAAGGAAGGCATAGTCGAAGGAACTAGTCTGGTTGTTAAAATCAAATGAAGAAAATTGGTAGAACAGGTTTAAATTCCAGTTGGTTGGGATAATGGCTACATCATGGAGGGCGTTGGCTAACATGTTGAGAGTTTAAAGCATATGTTACAGATACTGGGAAGCCATCAGAAATTTTTGAGCATAGAAATCATCAAGATTTTTGGGATAGTTTTCAATAGAGCAGTTGTTTTAATGTTGTAAGGTCATAGGTTCTTTTAAGAACTTCATGAAAACTGTGGACCTTATTTCCATTAATTGCACATGTGCTGTTACACACAAAATGTTGCATCTCTCTCCTTGCATTTATGGATTCAGTATTCCATGGGTACTTGCAAACTTAGAATGGAGAACTTTTCTCATACCTGCTAGCTTCGGTGGTGGAGCAAGGGTGAAATACCATGATGGTGGAGGAAACTGTGAGCTCAGAATGTTGGAAAGACGGTACTTGATATTATAATAATAAATAAAAGGCAAGAAGATAGCATCTGACAAGAATGGTAGTAACTAAGCTGCCTGTCAGGTTTCAAACTGTATACCATCTCCATATTGAGCCCTGGAAATTGAAGATTAAAGGTCATGATCTAGCTTGACTTTCTTGAGGGGAGTGAGGAATGGGGAATATCTATACGATTTCTTTTGGTGGGTGTGGAAGAGTGGAGTATGTGGGATGTCACGGTACGTGCGGTATGTCACTATTTCATTGAGGGTTTGGGGCCTAACTACTGATTGCAGTTAGTATCCTTCCTTTCTGCTCTCCCCCAGGATCATCAGAACAATTTTAAAATTCGCCCCCTCCACATTTCCAAATACCCCCCAGAGGTGGATTATATTGTTTTGGTCAAAAGACCTGATTCAGAGAAAGTTCTAAGTCCAGGACTTTGGGAATAAAATTTTTACTGTTACGCATCACTCTATCAGAGCATACTTACTGAGACTTACTGATTAAGAAAGAGAACCTCACTTAGATCTAATACATAAGAGAATTTCTTTTGAAGGTCTCTAATGGAGCAGAAATTTGAAAGCCTCTCTTGTTAATAATACAGGTTTACTCTGCTATCCAAAAGTAGAGCATTCCTTTGACACCTTTTGGAAGCTGAAATGGCATGAAGCAAAGAGGCAGTTATCATTAATTTATATGGAAAAATTTTTGAACATTCCCAGTCCCCCTAAATAATGTACCAAATCATACCAAATACACTTATTTATGTAGAGTTTTATGCTAAATATTAACACCCTGTGAGTTCTTTTAGACTTTTCTGATACTTTAGAACATATCTTGCTAATGGGTAGGTGCACAGAATAAGTCAAGATAAAGCACAAACGATAACATGCACAGTCTTAACTATGGCAACGTAATGCTGAGATGGTAAGTAGTTTCTGGGGAAGGAGCTTGGTGGCACTGCTTGGGGTGCATGCTACCACTAGAAAAGATTGTTGCAGAACAAATAGCTGATTCTTAAAAGCAAAAATCCTCTTCAGATTTTATTCGGTTGTTGAAAGCATAGTACCATGTAGACTTTTCGTAATAGCGAAGTGACATAATGAGAACTTCAGAAAAAGCAGGGATGCCTATACTCAGGAAATCAATTCTTATTTTTCTTACTCTTCAAGTAGAGTGAAAAAATTGTCAGTTATTAGATTCTTCAGCTGCTCAAGATTTACATAGACCATTAGGAGTGGTATGAAATAGTTTGGAGAGAGCCACCATGTGTAGGTGACTTTTAAGTTATTTGCCTCAAAGGGAGCATATCACACTCAGAACTGTATATGTATGCTCATTTAATCTTATGAATTGTCTATTAATGTGTTGTTTTTAATGAGAAAACTGACACTGAAAAAGGTTAAGTAACTTGCCTAAAGCCACATGGCTGCAAATGGAGAAGTTAGAATTTTAAACACTGTCTTTTTGACTTGAAACTTTGTTTTCCACTTTATCTGTGTCTTAAGGTTCTTGAGATCACATCTTTAGTAATACTGTTTCCCTGTAAACCTATGGAATGTAAAATACTGGAAAAGATTGTACTTTCTTGGATTCTTATCTCCTTAGTGACTTGCCAGCTGCTATTTATGCACTTTACAATTTTGTTTGAACTACGGTTATTCACTAACCTTTCCCCAGATAGGAATTTTGAAACTTCTTATAATCAAATAAATATATTACCTACTTTTTGGTTTTTGGTATTCGTATTTTTATTTAACAAATATTTTTTGAATGCCTCTTTATGCCAGGCCTTGTGTTGTAGGAGAATGACTTTTAAACTCAGGTGGTAATGAGAGGAGGTGTCCTTTATCTGTTTTGCCCTCCTGAATTTCAGGTCTAACAAGATTATGCTTGAGATTTGGTGTGAAAATATGAACTACATTACTTAAAATATGTGAAACGCACTGCTTCAAAGGCTACAAAGAAAATATCTCCTACTTAGAATAGATCAGGACAATGAAGGGAGTATGTGTAACTAGTTCATTAAAATGTTATTCTCAGCTGGTAACTGGAGATCTACAAGACTTCTTGTGCAAATTTTCAGTGTTACAGTAGATATAACCTGGAAATTTATTTCTTTTGCATATCCTTTTGGTACAAGTTAACTGCATTTCAGCTTTCATTAAAGCTTTATTTTTCCCTTAATGAAGAATTTTTGCTCTAGTAGAAGCCACATACTGAAATAGTAATGAATTTTTAATAAATAATAAGAATCTTGTTTCTCCATGAAACACATTGTACATTGATTAATATGTAAGGAACTAGGCCCTGCACAAAAGTTAACTTACCCAAATTTTGATTTCCATTTTTGGCAGTATGGCAGACTAAATGTGCAGAGACCATATCTCATGTAAGATACTTAAATGTTGGATAAAATATTAAAACATCTTTTGATGAAAAGCATACTTGGACTTGACTATAAATGAATGCAAATAATCAGTCCAGAAATGATGAGAGGTAGTGATTTCACAGAGATCCATGAAACTGGCATTTTACCTGAGGATACTGTCCGTCCTAGTTAGGGTCTGGCTGTGAGCTTTTTGTCATGCATGCTGGGAACAGGAGACAGACTGCACATACATTCTGAGTTGGGTTGGAATCAGAACAAAAATTCCCACATTAAATCATTAATGCAAAACCTACCTAATTGATAGAGACTTCATTACTTTTGCTTGGTTCTGCATACATTTGGAGGTGAAAGGCTTCCACTTGAGAGAATTCTGAGTCAAAAAGTTTTGTCTCACAGATTTAAAGATGAAATTCATTATTTGTATGATGCAAGTAAAGATGTATTTTAGAATTGGCCCAGATAAGTAGTACTCTTATATGTAATGAAGTAGTTCTATATAAGAACGTATTTTAAACAGAAGCCTTAATGTCTCCAGAAAAAGGTTCCATGACCATTACTTAACAAATAACAAGAAAAAATCACTAACCATATTGGGACACATCTTAAACTTCAGAATCAGACTCTTTTAAGACAAGTATTGTGAGTGATCACAGTGTTAGGTAAAATAACTACATTTAATGTGTTTAAAAAGAGGGATAGTCTCAGATCAGATATCGAATTAAATTTCTAAAAGTGAAAAAAAAAGATTTAAAGTTCAATGGATGAACTACAAAGGAGGTGTAGAGAAGTAGAAATCAGTGACCTACAGTATCTGAGGAAAATAGGAAAAAGAGGCTAAGAGACAGTGGATGATTCTTACTGATGACTTTCGAAAGTTTTCTCTCTATGCAAGATACAAGTTCTTGCACATTGAATATGTGGCTGGCAGATAATTTCTCCCACTCTGTAGCTTGTGTTTTGAGCCTCTTACAAGGACTTTTGCAGAGCAAAAGGTCTTAATTTTGGCAAAGTTTAATTGATCAGTTCTTTATTTCATGGGATTGTGATTATGGATGTGCACTTGCCCCAGTAGCATTTGTGGAAAAAGTTCTTCCACTGAATTGCTTTTGTGCTTCTATCAAAAATCAGTTGGACATACTTGTTTGGGCCTGTTTCTGGATCCTCTATTCTGGTCTGTTAATATGTGTCTTAACCTTCTGCCAACACTTCAGTCTGCTTTGCTGTAGCTATATACTAAATCATTTTTGTTTTTAAAATGTAATTAATGTGCAATATTTTATTAGTTTCAGGTGTACAACATAGTGATTAAACATTTATATACCTCACAATGTGATTAGCACAATAAATCTAGTAACCATCTGTCACTGTACAAAGTTATTACCATATCATTGATTATATTCCCTGTGCCATATATGTATACATATTCCCTATGTGCGTTACATCCCCATGACTTACTCATTATATAACTGAAATTTTGTACTTATCCTCCTTCACTTTTTCGCCCATCTCCCTACCCCTTCTATCAGGCAACCATCAGTTCTCTATATCCATGAATCTATTTCTGTTTTGTTTGTTCATTTTTTTTGTTTGTTTAGATTCCACATAGGAGTGAAGTCATACAGTATTTGTCTTTCACTAACTTATCTCACTTAGCATGCTACCCTCTAGGCCCATTCATGTTGTCCCAAATGGCAAGATGTCATCCCCTTTTATGCCTGAATAATATTGCATTATCAGTGGACACCTAGATTGTTTTTTTTTTTGTTTTTTTCTTTTAAGATTTTATTTATTTTTTAGAGAGAGGAGAAGGGAGGGAGAAAGAGCAATGTATGGTTGCCTCTCACATGGCCCTCACGGGGACCTGGCCTGCAACCCAGGCATGTGCCCCGACTGGGAATCGAACCGGGACCGCTTGGTTCCCAGCCCGCGCTCAATCCACTGAGCTACACCAGCCAGGGCTCCTAGATTGTTTTTATATCTTGGCTGTTGAAAATAATGCTGCAGTGAACATGGAGGTATATATATCTTTTAAACAAATTAGTGTGTTTGTTTTCTTTGGATAAATACCCAGAAGTGGAATTACTGGGTCATACAGTAATTCTATTTTTAATATTTTAAAGAATCTACATAGTGTTTTCCGTAGGGGCTGCACTAGTTTACAGTCCTACCAACAATGTAGAAAGGATCCCTTTTCTCTACATCCTCACCAACATTTATTTGTTAACTTAAAATTTTTTTTATAAAACTTATCGGAGTGACCATTGGTTAATAAAGTTATATAGGTTTCAGGTGTACAATTATATGATATATTTGTATCTTGCATTGTGTGTTTATTGCCCAAAGTCAAACCTCCTTCTCTTTACCCACTTTACTACTCCCCACGCCCCCCACCCCAATTCCCTTTCCCTCTGGTACTCATCATGCTGGTGCCTGTCTTACTTGTTTTGTTTGTTGTCTGTTCATTTTGTTGCTTTCAGATTTATATGCCAGCTATGCGTGAAATCATATGGTTCTTGGCTTATTTCACTTAGCATGGTATTCTTGAGATCCATTTCATGTTGTCTCAAATGGCAATATTTCATCTTTTTTGTGGCTGATTAGTATTCCATTGTATATACATGTAACATGTATTCTTTATCCAATCATCTATTGAAGTAAACGAAGGTTGTTCTCATGTCTTGGCCACCATGACTAATGCTGCATTTAACACAGGGATACATATATCTTTTGGAATAAATGTTCTCAGGTTTTTGTTTATCAGAAGAGGGATTGTTGGATCATATGATAACTCTATTACTTTTTGGAGGAACCTCTATGCTGTGTTCCATGGTGGCTCTACTAATTTACATTCATTCCCACCAGCAGTGAGTGAGGGTTCCTCTTTCTTCACAACTTCTCCAATGCTTATTAAGTGTTTTGTTGATAACAGCCATTCTAACAGGGCTGAGGTGGTATCTCTTTATAGTGTTGATTTACATTTTTCTCATAGCTAGTGAAGTTAAGCATCTTTTCATGTCTTTATCTGTTGGCCGTTTGTGTCTCTTCTTGGATGAAGTGTCTATTCAGGTCCTCTGCCCATGTTGACATGTTGATGATAGCTATTCTGTTGGTATGAGGTGATATCTCATTGTGGTTCTGATACGTATTTCCTTGAAAATTAGTGGATATTGAACATCTTTTCATATGTCTTGGCTATCTATATGTCTTTGGAAAAATGTCTTTTGAGGTTCTCTGCCTACTTTTTAATTTTTTTTTTATGTTGAGTTCTGTGAGTTGAGTTCTTTATATATTTTGGATATGAACTCCTTATTTGATACATCATTTGTGAATACGTCTCCCATTCAGTAGGTTGTATTTCTGTTTTGTTGCTGATTTTCTTTGCTGTGCTGAAACTTTTTAGTTAGATGTAGTCTCATTTGTGTATTTTTGCTCTTGTTTCTCTTTCCCAGAGACACATCCAAAAATATATTGCCAAGGCTAATATCAAAGAATTTACAGCTTTGTTTTCGTCTAGGAGTTTCATGGTTTTTCAGGTCTTACATTGAAATCTTTCATCTGTTTTGATTTTATTTTTGTATATGGTGTAAGAAAGTGGTTCACTTTTAATTTTTTGCATGTGTCTGTCCAGTTTTCATTAGAGACTGCCCTTTCCCCATAGTATATTCTTGTATATACTACTTATACTGATTTATTTTTAATTGTTATAACTATACCAGATCCTTTATATTTACAAAACAACAACAACAGCAATAAACAGTTTACTGAGATTTTGGTTAAACTGCATATGAATTTGGGGAGAATTGACATCTGTACTATTTGAGTCTTCCAAAACATGGAAGATACATGTTTCCATTTTTCAGGTGTTTCTTTCATCAGTCTTGTGTAGTTTAGAGCATTCAAGTCCTGTATACGTTTTCTTAGAATTAATCTAAATGTTTTACTTGTAGTTTGAGCCACTGTAAGTAGTATTATAAATATTTTTAATTTCAGCATTCACATGTTCATTACTAATATATAGAAATACAATTGATTTTTGTATGTTTGTGTTGTATCCTGTGACCTTGCTGAACCTACTTTTTCTAAGGTTTGTTATGTGTGTGTGTGTATTCCATAGATTTTCTACTTGTATAATTGTGTCATATGGTTATGCCATAACATAGCGAAATAGGGAGCTATTTATTTATTTATTTTTAGGCTGTATGCCTTTTATTTTGTTTCCTTCATATATTAGATTCACCACTATGTTGAATAGTGTGGTAAGAGTGGATATCCTTACCGGCTCCCCATTTTAGAGGGAAAACATTCAGTCTTTCACCATCGAGTACGTTAGCTGTAGGTTATTTATAGATGCTCTTCATCAAGTTGAAGAAGTTATTTTCTATTTCTATTTTTCTGTGAGTTTTAACATAAATGAATGTTAAATATTTTAAATGCCTTTTTTGCATTAAAACATGTAAGTATGTGGTTTTTCTTTACTAACTTATTAATACTATGATTGCATTGATTTTTGAATATTGAATCATTCTTGCATACCTGGAATAAATCCCACTTTTTCATGGTGTATAATTATTATGAAGCTGAATTCTATTTGCTGGCATTTTGTTAAGGATTCATGAAGAATATTGGTCTATAATTTTCTTTTTCCTATTTATTTACTTATTTAGATATAATTGACTTCTAACATTATATTAGTTTCAGGTATACACCATAATGATTCAATATTTGTATATATTGTAAACTGATCACCACAGTAGGTCTAGTTAACATCTGTAACCATACATAGTTACACAGTTTTTTTCTTGTGATAATTAATTTTCTTTTTTTAAAATACTGTCTTTGCCTGGTTTTGGTGTCAAGGTAATACTGGCTTTCTAAAGTGAATTGGGGAGTTTTTTCTTATATTTTATTTTCTGAAAAAAGTTATTTCATATTGTGTATATTGTGGTAGTTTTTGGTTTTTTAAGGAATTGGTCCATTTCATCTACATTGTCAAATTTATATTCTTTTTTTTTAATAATTACTTTATTGTTTTTCAATTACAGTTGTCTACATCCTCTCCCCTTCCCTTCCCCCACCCCTTCCAACCCTATCTCCCTTCCTTGCCTCCCTCCTCCCCCTTGGTTCTGTCCATGTGTCCTCTATAGTGGTTCCTGAAAACCCTTCTCCCCATTGCCCCCTCCTGCTATTGTTAGGTTGTTCTTAATTTCAATGTCTCTGGTTATGTTTTTCTTTCTTTTTATAATCTTTTGATATCTGCAAGTTTGTAATACTATTTTTTTTTTAAGTAGAGAAAATGTTTATTAAGTTGAGACACAATTTTATACTTGATCAAGTTTTTCTTCTTATTATGATCCTAACTATGGTGTGTTTTTAATACCAGGAAAATTTTTAGTAAATGAAGTCGAGATTCAGGTACCTTATTGAAAGTTATACTGTGTGTATTCTGAGAGAATGGACTTGAACTCAGACACTCTGAAGACAAACCTTCCACTTAGTACCTATTGTTTATGATACTGTCTCCTTCACTCCTTAATGAATAAGGGATATCGTGGTTGAACTGACACACCCCTGAGGACTCATTTGTAGTGAATGATTCTGTACAAGACTTTGAATAATACATAAAATAAGTTGTTGAAAATTCTTCTCAGTGGCACAGGAAATGAAATTGTAAACATTTGACGTAGATTTCCCTCCATACAGGGCTTTTTTATGATGCATTAGTCATTTTACTTGGGATTATCGAAAATAGTGAATTAAGATTCTTTATTATGCAAACTGGACATTGGGAAAAATATGCATGACACAAGGCAAATTGTAAATCCTATTGTTGAATGAAGAATGTTGAAATGAAAAGGAGGCAGCAATAAAAAGTTGGTGAGAATGGTGCAGATAAGCTCAGTGCATTAGGTGCATCCAAGGCCAGAGGCACTACAAAGAAGTGGGTGAGGGTGTAAGATTTAAGAGCTTGGAGAACACCGTGTCATGGGGGCAGTACATGTCAAAGGACCGAAAATCGGAGACATTTTCTGAGTAAAGGAACATGAAGAGAATTTACAGATGAGAAACCCATGGTTTGTGATGTTATAAAATGAGACAATGCCAGCATTGTAGTCTAGGAAAACCCCAACAGGATGGGGAGGAACAGTCAGACTGAGGGTTAACTCCACGGGATCAGAGGAGGAAGGTAACACAAAAACATTGTATTCAAACTGATTCTCTAATAGTATAAGCCACAAGCCTTTTTTTAGGTTCACAACTAGAGGTAACAGAGTCTTGTTTACCATATACCCCCAAGGCCCAGGTCTGTTTCTCTGACACATGCACCTTCCAGTAATGTTTCCCTGATGAGATAACCGGTACACAGAGTACAGTAGAAGCGTTCTTACTTGTATCGAGATGGTTCTCATATTTCACTTGTCTCAGATCTGCAGAAATGGCAACATTGTCTTTGGGAGGGTCCAGGGTAATGTGAACCCAGTAGTAGTGCACATCAGTCACTTCTTGCAGTATCCCACTCAGGTCAAAATCTTGGAACACTGTCCTTTGTTTTTTGGAGACAGTTTTTTGACTTGAGAGTAAAGGTCTTACTCCTTTCCATGATGTTATCAGCTTCTTGGTGTTCAGCCCTCAGCCTGTCCAGAGCTGCCTGCAGCTTTTCCTTGTACTCCTGGGCAACCTCCTCCATGAGGAAAGCTCGGTGCTCTTGAGACCTCTTGCAAAGCCAGCAAATGAACTTCCAATCCTCCTTACAGAAGAGCAGGAGTTTCTCTCCATGGCGCACACAGAGATCTCTCTTTTGCTCCTCCTCTGGGCTCAACTTGACCTCCCTAAGTGTCTTCACGATGTCGGCCATATGCTGATCAGGCTGCAGGTTCCCTGGCTGGTACCACGCTGGCTGCTGCTCTCCTTTGCTGGCCGTGGATT
Organism: Micronycteris hirsuta; assembly: GCA_004026765.1. Taxonomy (NCBI): domain Eukaryota; kingdom Metazoa; phylum Chordata; class Mammalia; order Chiroptera; family Phyllostomidae; genus Micronycteris; species Micronycteris hirsuta. Next base: position 45,692 of record PVJI01007380.1, on the reverse strand, counting down.
CCTTATTTGCAGTGATACAGGCTTGGCAGAAGCTGTGCCCACGGTCCAGGGTCAGGGAGTCTGTCAGGAGCTCCAGGCAGATGGGGCAGGTCAGCTCCTCCTTTAATTTCAGCAGGATCCCTGAATTCACAGTCTGTCCTGATCTGAGGCTCCTCTGGCTCGGAGATTTCTGCCATCTTCCTGGGAAAAAAGCCTATTCACTTGTTCTGGAGTTCCAGCCTGAGAGGCAGAGTTCTCTCTCCAAACCTGGGGCGCGTTGTCCACCTGTAATACTATTCTTTGTTTTATTCCTGTTGTAGTTTTTGTCTTCTTTTTTTTCTTTGTCATCTTGCTAAAGACTTGTCAGTTATATTGATCTTTTCCAGAAAACCAATTCTTTTGTTTCATTGATTTTTCTCTCTTGTTTTTCTGTTCTTAATTTCATCATTTTCTGCTCTTAATTATGTACTTTCTTCTGCTTGCTTTAGGTTTATTTTGCTCTTCTTTGTTTAGGTTCTAAAGTTGGGAGCTTTGATTGTTGATTGAGACTTTTCCTCTTTTCTAATGTTTGCATTTAGGCTACCCTTTCAGCACTGCTTTTTGTCTCACGAAATTTGATGTGTTGTGTTTCCATTTTCATTCAGCTTAACATACTTTTTGCTTTTCATTGAGACGTGCCCTCATCTGTGGATTATTTAGAACTTTGCTGTTTATTTTCTAAGTGTTTGGAGATTTTGCTGTCATCTTTGTTATTTCTAGTTTAGTTTAATTGTGGTCAGAGAACATATTTTGTACTGTTTTAGTTTTTTCATATCTGTTGACTTTTTTTTATGGCTCAGGAATATCTCTCTTGTCTTACGGTCCAAGGCACTGGCAAAGAATATGTGTTTTGTTGTCATTAAGTGAAGTGTCCTATTATTGTAAATTAGAGCTTGTCGGTGGGTGGTGTTGCTGAATTCTTCTATATGTTTGCTGACGTTATGTCTAGTTGTACTATCAGTTGCTGAGAGAGGGGTTATTGAAATCTCTATAATTGTTGATTTATTTGTATTTTTCCTTTTCAGTTATAAAGTACTTCTCATATTTTGCAGTTCTTGCTTGGTGTGTACACATTTAGGATTGTTATGTCTTGATGGATTGACTTTTCTTTTATCAACATGTAATGTTCCTCTTTGTTGTGATAATTTTTTGCTTTGAACTCTACATTAGCTGACACTAATGTAGTCACTCCTCATTTCTTATTGTTTCCACAATGTGTCACTTTCCATTATTTTACTTTTAATTTGCCTTCCAATCAGTTTCTTTTTTCTATATTGTATATAGTTTGGTCTTTTTAAAATTTTAATGTCCATTTTTGTTCTCTAATGGTGATCTTTAGGCTACTGACATTTAATGTGAAGAGTTTAATTCTCTCCCATATTTTACAATCCAAGCATTTTCATTTGGTTCTCTTTTACATGTTATATTTTTTCCTTATACTTTCTGTCTTCAGTTTTTATTGTGTTCACAATTGATTATTGAAACATTTTTATAATAACTTAAAATCTGTGTCAAATCTAAATGTCATTTCTGTGTTTACATCTATTGATTGTCTTTTTTGCATTCTTTTTAATATCTTGGCTCTTAGTATGACAAGTGATTTTTTTTATTATTGAAATCTGGAAATTTTGAATATTAATGCAATTCTGGATCTTATTTAAACCTACTGTTTTTTAAAAAATTTTATTTATTGTTAGAGAGAGGGAAAGGGAGGGAGGAGGAGAGGACGAGAAACATTGATGTGATACAGAAACATCAGTCGGTTCTTGCCTCTTGCATGCCCCCAACCAGCAGACCTGGTGCACAACCCAGGCATGTGCCCTGACAGGAAATCGAACTGGTGACCTTTTGGTTTGTGGAATGATGCCCAACCCACTGAGCCACACCGATGAGGGCTAAACCTACTGCTTTAACTAGCTTCCTATAACACGACTTTGGCATTATTTTCAATTGCAGGTAGAAGCTGAAGTTCCTTACTCTTCATCCATTGACATCTGCAGAGGGAGGTCCTCATTAGTGTTGGCAGGCATGAGAGTTGTAGATCCCCACTAATACACCTTCTTGTTCCCCACGAAGTCTCCACTAACACGACTAGGGTGAAAGCCCTGACTCTTCACAAGTCCTCCTGACACTACCCGAGGACAGCGGAGTATTGGCCACACCTTACTACCTGGTGGGAGGAGAAGTTCATGTTCCCCATGTGGTTTCGACTAACAGTGCAGGAGTTGAGAGCGGGCATCCTTGTACATGGTGAGGGTAGACCATTTAGGTCTCCATTCAGTCTTTGCTGGCAATGGTGGGGCTTTTTAGGTGGATTTTTCTTAATTTTTTTGTCCGCTCCATTGGCGTTTCTGGTTTGCTGACTCCTTTAGCTGGAAGAGATGAGGCAGAAAGCAAGCCCAGGAAACTCACTATTGTTCCTCAAACAACTTCTTAGGCTTGTTTTATATATAATGTCTAGGGATTTTAGTTGAATTACCTGGAGAGGGAAAAGTACATTTACTTCATCTTCCGAGAAGTAGAAGTTATTTATCTTTTTTTTTTAAAACCCGTGCCCCCGTCCCCAACCTCCCCATTCCCACTCTAGTTAGTTCCTCATTTCTCTGTCCTTTTTTAGGACCAAATTCTTTGGAAGCATATGTCTATACTTATTTTTTCCAGTTCCTCTCATCTTCTCTTAAACCTGTTCTACTAAGACTTTTATCCCTATCTCTCCTCTGAAATCACTTGGCAAGGTATCATTTACAAGTGAATAATCAAAGCAGTGATAATCAAAACTGTGGCCGAAGCTAAATTTATACTTAGAGGAAAAAAAGCCTGAAACTGAATGAGCTAATACCTAATTTAAGAAGTTTTAAAAAGGATCCCCAAAGAAAGAAGTCAAAAGGAGATGAAAATATTAGTAAAATTAAAAGCGAAGCTAAAATTGAGAGAATTAAGAAATTCTGACAAGATGGTCAAAAAAATCAAAAAATACAATGCATATTAGAAGTTATAAATAATTTTAATTGATATATTTAAATAAAATTGTGTGAAGCATACAGATTATCTGAAAAGTATACAAATATGACCAAACGGGATTGAAAAAGAACTAGAAAATCTGAATGGGCCTGTAACTATTAAAAGGCTGATTTAGTGGCTAAAAGTCTTTTCTTCCCTCAATGAAAAGGCCCAGTTGGTTTTTCACCAGAGTTTAGACAAATGCTATTTCCAGTGGTCAGTAAACCTTTTCAAAAGACAGGATACTAGTATTTATTTTATTTTTTTTGAGGCTTATGTTATAAGTTTGTTGTCAAAACTAGCAAGGAGAATGTAACAGAATGAAATGTATAAGCCAGTCTCACACAGGAACATAGCAAAAAAACCCTGTAGCAATGGGTTAACTGGTAACACCATCTAATTTGGTTTATTCTAGGAATGCAAGATTAACTAACAATAGAAGATTAATCAAAATATTTGTACCTTAATAAAATAATAAGTCACCACATGTCACATTACTGATTTAGAATAGTGAAAATCTTAGTTAAAACAGTGCTAGGTGTCTGTACTGCATGAGGAGTACTAAAATCCAGCTTCGAGTGAAGTAACTGGATCACAGTAGATAGCATAAGTAATTGGATCAAGGGCGTCAGATGGTCTCACAGAGATGGCAGGATGAGGTTTTGGTGAGTAATATTTAGTGAAAATGTTGGAACAGCATTTCAAGTAGAGGAAAATAATATGTACTAAAGCATCGTTGTGGCATCTGGGTATGGTGACATGTAAGTAGAGCACAGTAAGGATATTGGGACCTGGCAGATGATGTAACAGGAGATTTGGGCCAATTGTGAAAAGCTTTGTCTGCCTTGCTTCTTGCTAAGTACTGGAATATATCAACCCAGTTGAGAGTCAAAGTCAGTAAAGATTTTTGAGCATTCCATTCATTTAGCTTCTTATGTTTAATGTCTTGTTTTCAGAAGTAACGTGTATAACTTGTTTGTATTCTTTTGCATGTTAGATCACCTTACTTGAAGTCAGGTGCTAACACTGATTTTCCTCAATTTTTTGTTCACTAAAAATGTAGGAGTCTGAATTTATGACTGAACCACTAATATATATTAATTTTCTCAACGCAATATCTTAAACCTTTAAAACCACTCATGGCTAATCTCTCACCGAGCTGGAGCCTAAGAACTTTACAGTGAAATATGTGACAGAGGCCTGAGTAATTTCATTTGTTCTGTCCTTTACTAACAATGTGGTAAAAGCACATTTTAATACATCTCTAAGAGACATTTTTAATTGGGGTTTTTTAATTGAGATTTTTTTTTTAGTAATTGTCATTGGAGTCAACTTTAATTGGTTTCTAGGGTTTTTTCCCCTTTTTTATTACATTAGTAGATACAAGGCAACAGGTTTGTTTGTTGTACTGAATTTTGAATCAGAGAATTTTAAATCTGAATAACTATTTTGCTCCCACTTTTTTTCGTAATGAATTCCTTTAAACTTTCTAAAGGTGCTCTTACTTAATTTTCTTGATTATATAATCTGTTTGATTTTTAAATTTAAGGTGTGACTGCACAGAAAAGTTACAGAACAAATTTGACTTTTTGCGCTCACATTTGAATGATATTTCTTCGTTTAAGAATATCTACAGATATGCCTTTGATTTTGCAAGGGTAAGTGGGGTATTCATGTTTCGTAATTCTAATAGAGTTTTAATCTTGAGGCCACACTTAGGAAATTTTTTTTTACTTATTTTATAGGATAAAGATCAGAGAAGCCTTGATATTGATACTGCTAAGTCTATGTTAGCTCTTCTGCTTGGGAGGACATGGCCACTGTTTTCAGTATTTTACCAGTACCTGGAGGTATGAATGTTTTTCTTTGATTTTGAAAATACTATTTTAAAATTTAATCTGATTGATAATATATCTTTGAGAAAAAGCAAATAGACTTTTAATCTGTGCTTTTTAAAAAAATCTGTTTTAATAGAAAATTTCTTTTAAAATGTATATATACCTGCTGTCATATTTAAACACAGTTTATGTTCAGTAATATATTCTGTACATAGTTATTTTAATTCTATGCCTTGCATATTCCCCTGCTTTCCATTAAAAAAGAACCTTCAAGAAATAATTTTAGCACAGTCTTCACACAAAAGTAGTTTCTTGGGCTTTTGGCAGGAGAACATTAATGATAGTGCACAAAGCTGAAGTTTCCAAATCAGATTTCTATCTGTTACACAGGGTCTTAGGCCGAAATCCACATAAGAATCAGTTATAGTAATAGAACTTTTCACTTAGGCTTAATCTAAAGAATTTGAATAAAGCTTTTCATATTTGATACCCACAAATATGAGGGTGGCTATAATGGTGTACGTACTTAAATGTACTGCCTACTAAAAATGTATGCTGAATTTATAAATAAAGTATTCTTTTAAAAGGTTTATCTACTATAGACATTGGTTTTAAGAAGATACTGTTCCTTTTTTTCCATTGCTTCCTGTGGTTTTCTTTCCGTTTTTGTGCCTTTTCAGTTTTTGTGTTTTATTTTTATATAGTTCTCACCATTTTTTTGTATTGCAGATCGGCTTTTTGCTTTGAAAATAATTTCTCATAAAGCTGATAGTTTATCATAGCAAGTTCTCCAGAGTATTTTGCTTAAAGCTTTTGATAAGAAACAGTGGTCCGAAAGATCTTGTGTGAATGGGTTTAGTGCACACTTAAATCTTTCAGCCTAATAAAGTCGATGTTTTTGACTTATGTCATCAGTATTCCTCATATTAGGAGTTTTGGCCAAATTAAATAATTGAATATAAAAATACTTCCGAAAAGAACTGAGAAGACTAAATATTTTCAAACACTTGTTATCCAGTGGAGGGTGCTTGATATACTCTTAAAGTCTTTAGAGCACCATTTTGAATTGCATTCAATCCCCAATAGCAACTGAGGAGATGGGGTCTATTGTTAAGTAACTTTCCTAATGTCAGTCATTTAAGTGGCAGGGTGGGATTTGAAACCATGTCTATAGTCTTTCCATTGCCTCCAAAGATGCCAGCTTCAAAACGTGTCTAAATAGTAAATCTCATTCAAAGAAATGAATTACTGGGAGGCAGCAGAAGGGAACTTATTTGATGTAGGAAATAGTGTATATATCTTGATCTCATTTGTGGTTACACAAGTGTATACATAGGTAAAAGATTCATTAGTACCCTGATACTCTTGTTATTCTTCAAAAATGAAAGAAGAATAAAGGAAGAAATAAATTGGTAATACTAAAATGTAAATGCCCCTGAGGATTCTCTTAGATACACAAATAATTTAAAAGAGGAATAAATGTTTTAGGAACGACCAATTACAAAATATAACTAGATTTATAGAAGTCAGGCCCTAATAAATAATGCTTGTTCTATAATCCAAATATTTATATTTTCCTCAGCAATCAAAATATCGTGTTATGAACAAAGATCAATGGTACAATGTATTAGAATTCAGCAGAACAGTCCATGCCGATCTTAGTAACTATGATGAAGACGGTGCTTGTAAGTATGTTTTCCTGTGAAACTAAAATTTTTTAAACTATTAAATGAGAATATGCATTCATGTAACATTGCCATAAAGGATTTAAACTTTGTAACAGTAACTTTTATTTAATCATGTAGGAAGTGTAGGGGAGGCAGGTGTAGAAGGTAGGTGGAGAGTTTAGATTGAGCAGTCTTCTAAAATCTGTGCTGATAAATATTTTTAGTTTCTCAATAACAGCATAATAAAGCTTAATTTAAATTATAATCTCTGTATTTAGAAGCTAAAATTCTGTTTCATGTCTGCCTTTCTGGGTATTTTTCTATGGAAGAAAAGAATATTCATGATTTAAAAAATAGGAAATCAAAACATCGGCTATAATAGAAAAAGCTTCTGATATTAACATGAAAGCTTTTTCTAAAATCTGACAAAACTATACCTTTATTCTTTCATAGGAATTAGTGGCTGGAGTAGTGACTTATGTTGGACTTGCTTTCCAGTTTGCTGATATTCCAAAACTAGGTTGCTTTTCAATTGTCATTTATTATTGTACTTGTTTGCTGTTTATTTTACAGTCTATCAAAAGCAAGAGAAAAATAGAGACTATCACAGGGTTGTTCATTTTAAGAAAAATAGGGCAGTCATATTTCTTTGTGGCAATGACTTTTTGAAGAAAAGAAAACCAGAGGCATGGATACATGGAACAGACTGATAGATCTCATGGGGAGGGGGTGGGGCAGAACTAGAAGAAGTTAGCCGAAGAACATAGATGCATAGTCTGTGGACACAGACAACAATGTGGTGAAGCCTGGGAGGGTGTGCTGGGTGAAGAGAGGGGAAAAGGAGGGCATCTGTAATAGTGTCAACAATAAAAATAAAATCAAACAAATTAAGAAAAAAAAAGTAAACAGCGAACTCATTTAAATTGCTAACCTGGCTGGCTTCTGTAGGTAAATGAGTTTGAACCGCCCGAATTATAAAAATGTTTTTAGTTCTTAGGTCAGTTAGTCACTTGCTTTGTGTTGAGATTTAACTGGAATTATGTAAGTCTCTAATATGGTTACCCCTTCAACAAGCTTATATACTTCTAGGTGAGGTAACATAGAAATACTATGTTTAACACTTTCATATTGGTTTAATAATGAAATGGCAAATTCTGTGTGCAGTTGCAATAAGGGAGAGGTTAACATTGATTTAGTTATTGAAGAGTTCATGAAACACTTACAACTTGAGAAGGAAGTTGCTATAGATACCCACTGTGTAAAAGTCCCTTATTTAAAACAAAAAAAAGAAAAAGCTAAGACAGCACTGTTAAGTTGAAGAGGGAGGCTGGAAGCAAAACACCTGGTTAAGGGGAAGGTCAGTTCCTTCATTATTCTCACAGAGCTCATGTGGAGTTTTTCTTACAAGTTAGGTGGTTCACTGAATTCTAACAAAAATTGTTTCTTTATTTCTAGGGCCTGTTCTTCTCGATGAATTTGTTGAATGGCAAAAAGTCCGTCAAACATCATAGCAAGAACTGTTGTGAAGAAAATGCAAACCTTTTGATTCTTATGTGTATACAAGTTAAATGAGATGAGAAAAAAAATCCAAAGGGTGCATTTTTATTCATATGAAAGACTTCTCATAGTACTTTTTTTTTTTTTTTTTTTTCCATTTTTTTTAAAGGAAGTTTTCTTGTTACATGTGATGGGCCTTGTGCCACACCTCTTCTGAGACTGAATATTCAGTTTTTGTTTTGAGTTATGTTTATTACATTTATTTCAGAACAATAAAGATTCCGATTTGTGACAAAGGCCTTAAAGTGAAGATGTCCCTTGAGTGTCAGAGTGGTATTTATTTTTGTAAATTTTAATTCTTGAATTTTAGAGGTCCTGTTCACCATGAATTTGTGGAATTTCAAAGATTTTAAATAACCTTAATATTTGGCAGTGTAATCTGCTAATGGTATGGCTTAATGTCTTCATCTCTGCTCAGTTAGGAAGAATATCTATTGGCCTTGACTCTGGGATAATAATATTCTGATGCAGCTAGTACATTTTTGCATATTGGAAGTACTCCAACTTTCAGCTCTAGTTTTCTGAAAGCTGCCATGGTTTGATGCACATACTTTATCTGAAAAGTTTAGAATTGGAAAGATGATGTGTAGTCATTTTCTTTTCCAGCCATTAACTAGTATTGTCAATATGCATTAAGCAGCATTCCATGTATATTCTTAATGTGAATTTTAACTTTTCTGTATTCTGTCATTTTACAAGTACCTTTTGTATTTGAAAGAGCAAGGCTCATATATTAATGGTCTCAGAATCAGACAATCAGACAGCCTTATGGGAGAATGAAAATATTGAATGAAGTTACATCATCATCATTGTTGTTATTAGTGGCATATGTATCATTTAACTGTCATTTTGTGATACAGAGAGCTGTGTTGAGGGCCTTTTTTTCCCCCCTTAAGAGAAGCTTAGCTCAATGTTATGGATTTATTTAAGATATATATGGGAAAAGAAGGGAATAGAATAAGGAATTATGAGAGAACTCTGGACATAATGGTGCACATCTCACAGTTACCATTTACATTCTTACAATCACAGTACTGCTAATTATCACAGTTTTCTGACTGTTGGCAGTAAAGTATCTTGAGAAAAGGACAGTCTATTCTAATTCACATAGAAAGTGTTTTTTGCACTAGCAGCAGGGTTGTACATTCCTTTTCAAACCATCCCGCATCCCAGTTTTGTGAAAAGTGTTCATATTCATAGTCCAGTCACAACCTCAATAACATTTCTAGTTTCATTGTGTGAGTAGAGAGAAGTAAACAGAGTATTTTCCATAATAAGGCCATTTCTATTGGAATTTAAGATGAAGGTTGATTTTTGATGATGAATTTATTTAACACGTTAAGGGCGGTGTCAGTCCCCAGGGACTGACAGCGAACTTTATGTTTGGGTGACATTGGTGCGTGGGACCGGCAGTATCAAGGTTAAAAAATAAGTGTTGTAATTTTAATGAAATTTTGCATTGGCAGCACCATTGTGCGCCTGTTCATACTCTAACTCAAGACCTGTTGAATGGTCGCTGGCCTGCCGCCTGAACAGCAAGCCCAGCAAAATCGGCTCCACGCTTAACATGTTAGTGAGTGATTTTCAGTATTGATCACTTAGGGGAGAGTAGCATTATAAAGATTTTTATGGTTTGTTTGCTTTTTGGTTAATAAGCTGGGAGAAAATTATTGCTGTTTTACTTGCCTTCTTAATGAAATTGCTTTGTAAAACACTGATGCTATAGTGGAAAACAACTTTTTAAGTATTAGAATCACTGAACTACTAGAACTGAGCATACCAACAATGTTATGATTTAACATTATAAAGATATTTAATACCAAGTTTAAAGTATTTAGAATTTTAGACATTTGAATCTTTATAATTTGATGCCTCTCTAAGGCACAACTGCTGAACTTGAAGAATATTGCCCATTTTTGCTTAATTCCAAAACACATAATTTAAGTGAAACCTTACAAGTTGTCATTTTATAGCTTAAACTAATGGTAATGTCTTTGTCATCTTCACTATTTGAGTTTAAAAAAACCCAAAACACTTAAAGACTCATAGATGACCTTTAAAAAAAATACAAGAAACTATTTACTTCGCTTACTTATTGAAAGATACCTTTAAGACTTTTTGAATCTGAAAACTAAAATGAAACTTATTTTTTCCTTGAGTCAAGAGCCTAATCCTACACAGGCCACGCTTGCTTTACTCCCTTGCTCCTCCTTTTTCTCTTATCTCCTTAGAGTCATAACGTTCACTTCGGAGGTAAAATTACTCTGCCTCATTTATCAGTCAGGATATGGGCTTTTCCCTTCTTGTAATTTTTTCTTAATTTATATTTGAACGGCATTTAATTTATTGGGAAACTTAAGCTCAAAAGAGATTAAATGATATAAGAGTACAGGGTTAAGGAGCCTGTGGTATAAAAAAAGAAGTCTCCTAAATGTCCATCTTGTTTAATTAGTTAGCTTTAAGTGCCTTTCCAGGAATTCTTTTGTAAAATTTTCAGGATTTCTTTGTATGGGATAAAATACTCAATGGTGCTTTGTAATTGGAAATGACTTGCTTCTTACAGAGTAGCATCCAAATGTAGTAAAACTACTTGAAGGAAATAGAGCCAGGTGTTGATTCTTAACTGTGAAAGGTTGGAGAAGCTTTCCCTCCACCCCTCAGAGTTAGTAGTTTGAACAAGGCCTGGTATTCTTAGGTCATTGGAAGGAATTCAGGTAACATAGTGTTACCTTAATCGGTCATAAAAAATGGTGTATTATTATTTGCTGAACTGTCTCTCCATTAACAGTGTTTGTTTTTATTGTCTAATTTCTTGTTTTTGAAATGCTGCCAGTAAAATTCTTGACAATACAACTTTGACAGGTAGTATTTTTGTGTATAATGTATAGGGTTGGTTGATTTGGGTTTTCTACTGAAGTACTCTGGACTTAGTGTTTCTTAAATGGTGATTTGAAGGCTTTCCATGGGGATGTTAGATTGACTCAGGAATATTTCTTTTAAGTACAAATGTTTTTTCACCAAGTAAGTGAAAAGTTTATCTTTAACAATATTTGTCTTCACTTTGTGACGAGGAGAGGAAGAGTGTAGAATTTTAAGATAACTAGAGTTCTTAAAGCATACAAGTTAGGTAGCATAGCTTAGATTGGGAACATAAAGTGCATTAACAGTGAAACATTTAGTTTGAACTGAGTATTTCTTCAACAGAATATGTTCTCCTGCCTAATTGTTAATGATAAAATTGTGAGAGGATTTATTGGAATTTATTTTGTGCTCAGCTTCAGAAGCGTATAGAATGTTGACCTAATTTTACTGCACTCTTGTAGAAGTGTACTTAAAACTGTTGTGATAACAGTTCATATTTGGATAAAGTTTTGTTTGAGCTTTTAAGGCTCCTGTTGGCTCCAGTTCTATAGCACATCTCTCATGTGCTTACAAATGTCTAAAGCATCGTATAAGTTGGCAACATTGTAATGCATTTTAATGATTTAAGTGCATTTGTTAGACTAAGAAAGGCCAAATGATCTCTTAATCTTATTCCTAAAGAATAATTCTTATTCTTAAAGAGGAATTCTCCCTTCTTGAGAAAGTATTACTTCTTGAGTGATACTGGAAATCATTACAAGGGAACATTTTCAAGGACAGTTCATTTTCTCTTCAGGAGGAAGAAGAAATAACAGCAAAATGTCATTGATTTTTCAATAGAGAAGGCTAGTCTGAATTACTAAATATTCAGGATCATATAATTTGTTTAATGAATATAGTTTTATTACTATCATAAATATTAGGTAATAGCTAGACCAAGAAAAAAAAAGATTGCTTTTAGGTGATGGAGTATGTTCTGAGAACAGACTGAGACCCCCCCTGCCCCCCCCAAATTTGCTTTTAAGACTTGCCCTTTGTTTAGCAAGACGTGGTTACCTATGAGTAGTGCTGTGGAAGCCCGAACAGAGCCTCACGTGAATTATCACTCATTCACTCTTTAACTGTACAGCTTGTTCTAGTGAACTTTCACTTCACTGGAGCAAATCTTGAGGGCTTTTCCAGCACAATTTACTTACCTTTTTCCGAACACCAATCTTAATAACAAACTATAAATTTTCTCTGCCTACCTCACAATCTTTTGTATCCTATGTAAGTAGTACTGCTTTTGCTCCTTTCCTGGTTGAAATTGGTTTGACCAGTGTTTTGTAGTTTTTTTGTTTTTGTTTTTGTTTTCAATTTCATATACAGCCCTGGCTGGTGTGGCTCGGTAGATTGAGTGCCAGCCTCGAAACCAAAGGCTCACCGGTTCAATTCCCAGTCAGGGCCCAGGCCTTGGTTGCGGGCAGGTCCCTAGGGTGGGGTGTGCAAGAGGCAACCACACATGGATGTTTTTCTCCCACTCTTTTTCCCTCCCTTCTCCTCTATCTAAAAATAAAATCTTTAAACTTATTTTTTCAAATACAAGCAGAAGTTTATTTAGAAAGTTACGGAGGTAGAATTGAGCCAGCTGGGCTGTGAGGACTCAGGAAATAAGTTACAGAGGCAAAAGAAGGGCTCTCGGAGCTTAGGAGAGAGAAAGACAAGGCATGCCTGGGGGCAGGAGAGGGGAACAGGCATGGGCATGCTCAGAGGGAGTGCACGCTCCATTGTTTTGGTGTGTGCTTTGCAGTTTATTAGAACCTTTTATAATAAAGCCATTTTGCTTGGGTTCTAGTTTACCATGTGTTAAATAGTCTTTAAAATTTATCCAGTAATAAGACTAATATGAATATGGAATTTTATCTTACAATGTCAGTATTATTGGAGCTTTGTTTACTTACTTTATGGAAATATGGTCCATAAATGAATCAGTTTAACTAGTTTGATTAAAATTTTATTTTTCTCCCAAATTATATCACTTTAAGGAAGATTTATCCTGCATTTTGGCTGTCACAGCTTTTGAAGTATAATGAAAATTGTTCTGCATACTTCATGGATTGTTTTAAGTATTAAGATAAAATTGTGGATTTTTTTAAATACTCAAATAACCATACCTATAATTATTTTAAAAGGTAATGAAAATAAGCCAGATAGATATGTGTAAAGCCAGATTTACCCCAGCTTCTGTGTGTGTGTGTGTAAATTGAATATTACTGTTAACCATGATTTTTCCATGTAGATGAAAGACTGATACCTACTTGAACAACTTGAGATTTGAGACTTATAGTTATCAACTTATTAAACTTAGAAAATTAATTCTTGTGAATATTGAATTAAGTGAGGTTAGTTTACCTAGTACTTTATCTGTATTATCCTATCATGCAAGTGAAATGGCTTATAGCAAATTCATACATGATATTTTTATCTGCAAATACAGAAGTTTTACGTGCTTTTAATTTTATCTTCTTTGAAAGTACTTTGCATATTGAGAGAGTTTATAGAAGTAATACCAGAGAAACCTGAGATGGTTTCCTCTTTGCAGTATCCTTGTTATGTGACTTCTTAGACATGTCACTTGACCTCTGTCATGTTCAGCTTCGTCTTCTGTAAAACAGTGATAATAAAACCTACCATATTGTTATGAAGTTCAACCAGGGATTTTATCCACAACACTTAGTAAATGTTGACTACACCTTCATATTTGAATAAAAAACTAGTTAAAATTGTCCTCTCTAACAAATTTTTCTATTATGTATAAACTGAAATTTCTTGTATTTCCTATTTTATTCTACCATTTATTTTTATAATCAGACTTATATTCCTCTTGGACTAAGTATTTTAATCCCAAACATGTATTATATGCCTGGAAGTGTTATAGGCACAGAATAGACAATTATTTCTGATCCTTATGGGATTTTCATCTTAATCGATAAGTAGAATACAGTCTTTATCATATGGTAACGAGGTTATTAAGGGAAAAGAAGTTGAGAAGGGGTCTGGGAGGTATGTGAGTATGATACTGCTATTTTAAATAGCAGAGATCTGACGACGTGAACGATTGGGCTATATGCATATCTGGGAGAAGAGCATTCTAGGCAGGACTAGTCATGTTAAGGCTCCGAGTTGGTAGTGTGCTTGGTGTTTTCAAGAAACAGTGAGATCGTTGTGACCATAATGACTTAAGAGGAGTATTGCCAGAATTGGAAATGAGGTTAGAGAGACTGGGAGTAATGATGGTGCCTGCTCATAGGTAATCATATAGGACATTGTAGGCCTCTCTAAAGACAGACTTTCATTAAAGTGCAAAGCTATTCGGGTTCTGATCAAAGCAAGGTTATAAGTGGGTAGTATGAGTACGATAATATTTGTAGTAGTCCAGGTGAGAAATGGTATGTTTGAATGAAGCCGAGGGTAATGGAAATAGGCACGCGTATTAACATTTCAGTAGAGCCAATAGTAGGTGCTGATGGACTGACGTGTGGTATGAGACAGAATGATTCCAAGATTTTGGTGTTGGACATCTCTAAGAGGGAGGTAACATTAGCTAAGATGGGGAAGACGCAATGGTGCAGGTTTGGTGTGTAGGTGGGGGTTGAGGGGCCAGATCAAGAGCTTGGTTTTGAACGTACTACAGTTGTTAGGCCTATTGGTGCACCAAAGGAAATAGTAGGCAGTTGGATCTTCGAGTGGAGTTCAGGGGAGATGTCTGAGCTGGATGTGTGTGTAAATAAGTCACTGATGTACTCGTCTACCTATTTTAAGTCAGGAACTAGAACTAAAAGATGTAGTATTAGTGAAATTAAGGATTGATACAGTTTTTCAAGAAATGCAATGTTAACATTTTCTACTACACAAAAATTATTGCTTTCTATAATGTTATGGAAGCATTGATTGGGGGAATGCCTTTTTTTTTTTTTTTTTGAGATAATACAGTTTTACATTTTAAGAATAAACCTAAAGAGCTAGGTCTTTTTGTAGTTGGAAATTGCTATTCTGTTTCAATTTGACAGTTTTAGCACTAGAGGGCAGACTTGCTTCTGGAAGCAAGAGCAGTAAATGGATTTATAGCCCAAAGTAGCACCTATATGTAATCTCATTTAAGGAATGGACTCGTTTTTCAAGTGACAAGTTTACTATCTACTATACTTTCCTGTTGCTAGGAAAGCATAAATAAAGGCTACTGATTGATTTTAGTATATCTGGGTCTGGTGGTTGATATGTATTTGTATATGAAGTCCAGGGAAACTGAAGTATAACTACAATTATACTAAGATACGATACAAAGATATGCACATGAGTGAATTTGAAGCCTGTCAGAAGAAACCCTGGACATGAAAACATCTATATAGGAAATGTGTAGAGTTGTTAACTTTGAGTTGTTGATTGTAATAAGAATTGGGGGCTTCAAAGATCAGTAAAACATAGTGCCTGCCAAATAAACTCGCCGCAGCATCCATAGCAGTTAACATCTTGTGCTGTATCGATTTAAGTGTCCTTTGTTCCTTCAGTAATAGAAATCCTAACTCATTTATCTCTGGTACCGCCAAGTGCCCATCATAGTGCCTGGTACTTAGGTTAGTTTATAGTATAGAAGTAAATGACCAAAAAAGAAAAGCATAAGAACGCAGGGAATTGGGACCTTTGCAAACATCTTCGCAAAGGATCTCCTATTAACAAACATGGAAACATTTTAAAAGTTTAAAATCATTTAAAAGTGGTTATAGAGATGATTACAATTCTCCATCTTTTTCTACCCCCATAATCAAGAGCACTTAGAAATAGCCTATTGGCATCCAGAGAGGGTAGCGTAGCCTTTCATGGTCACTGGAGTGGAAGAGAAAGATGAATGTGCAAGATGGACAACTCTTCAGCCGCTTACATCAGTTCGAGAAGTTTGAAGTGAAATCAAGCTTTCTGGAATGTGGGCACTCCTTTTTCCCACTTTTCACCCAGAAACTTTGCCCACATATGGTTCTTTGGCTCCCCCAGTCCTTTTAGGGTCCCTACTTCTACAAGATAGTTCCTCAGTTTCCTTATCTATAAATGAGAATAATGGTCCTCACCTCATAAAATTGTTGAGGATGAAATCAAATAATGCATGCTATAAATATTAGCTACACTGATCTCTAGAAAAATAGATCAATTGAACTCTGTAGGATGTACTTATGTTCACTAAGTGTTCTTACATAGTAAAATCAAAACAAATGGTGAAAAGAAAGTGGTTCACTAAATCAAATGCATTTAGAGTTGCAAATCTCTTAGGAAACTAGTCCCTAATATCAATGATACAAACTGACTTGTTTTATTTGCTCCATTAATGCGGGGCAGTATAGTGAAATGGTTCTTCAAAGGAATATTAATTAAATGAGATAATCAATTTAGAGTGCACTTGAGCCAAGTAATAATTGCTCACTAACAGCGGATATAGTTGTCTTTAAAAGTAGATCAGTTTGACTTCATAGGAAGAACTCTTCTTTTAAAAAGACAAATATTAAAAATTATAAAGCCAAAATAATGTAATGTCTTATTACATTGTTTGATTCTCTTAAAGTAGTTTGCTTTTAAGCACCCAAAGCTGTTTTACTTAGAAGTGCAGTATTTAGAAGAGATAACTGACATGCTCTGGTTAAAGTAGGAAGCTTTAAGTCCTTCCCTACCCACAACCCTCACTGCTACTGTTATTTTGAGAATCCTCAAAGAAACCCTGAGCTCCCTGATCAGCATATTTTGAAAACCACTGCTTACAAATTTGCACTAAAGAGAGAGAAAATTCTATGTCTCTTCAGAAATTTCTATTATTCTCTGTATAAACGCAAAAAAAGCAGACCTGGCTGATGTGGCTTGGTGGATTGATTGCAGGTATGTGAACCAAAGGGTTGCTGGTTCAATTCCCCATCAGGGCACATGCCTGGGTTGTGGGCCAGATCCCCAGTTGGGGGTGCATGAAAGGCAACCACACATTGATGTTTCTCTCCCTCTATTTCTCCCTCCCTTCTCCTCTCTAAAAATAAATACAATCTTTTAAAAAAAGCAGCCAACATTTTAGAATGAAATAAGGTATTTTAAGCATCATTTTAGGTGTTAGAACTATAAAGTTTATGATAATTCTGTTTTAGGTTTATTATCTAGAATTGGTCTAAAAGGGCAATAACGGCCAAGAGAGATTTGAGTAGATATGAGAATGAATGAGTGAATGTCTATGGAGGAAGTCTTCACTATAGCCACTTAAAACATAGGATAAAAAAGAGTAGTTTCTAGTCTCTGGTTTGGAGACTAGAAACTACTAGTCTCTACACAGGGCAAACAACTCTGAGCAGGGATCATGTTAGTCATTTGTTCCCTGCTCTGTCTACCACATAAGGGCTTAACAGATGTTTATTGAATGAATGAAAATATTACGTCTGTCATCTCTCCGAAGCTGTAAGTTACTTTAGAAACAGCATGTTCCATTTATCTTTTTAGTGCCCAGTAGCAACACGTGGCCAGTAATTTAAAGTGTTTGCTTGCTTAATTAATCAACGAATGAATAAACAAAGGTACACATAACTACATAGAAAATTTATATACAGGGTGGGTAAAAAGTTTTACAGTTGTGAGTACATAAAACAGGAGGTTACTCTTGAATTATTATTTAATTGTATCGTTTCCATATGAAAACCTACTGTAGGTTCCAACTGCAAACCTACTTGTGCCCCCTCTTGTATGTATATTCCCTCTAGAATAAGATTCTTGAAGGAAGAAACCATGTTTTCAGTTCTTAACATAGTGCCTGACTCATAGTAGGTTGTCAAAAATGTTTGTGGAACTTAAGTTTCAGTAGTACCCAGAGTAGTGTCACATAACCTGGCACAGTGTCTCTTATTTTTTTAAATTTTTAATAATTACAACAATGTAATAGAAGAGGAGATAATAGCAGGCCCAAGGAGATTAGATTGATCATATTCTTGTACTTCTGTAACAATAGGTGATCTTCATCAAATGGCAGCGTTCCAAGGAGTGTTGCAAAGTAAACGTAATACTAGGTACAGTCACAATACAGAGATATATAGGAGCGGGCAAAAATGCATTTACAATTTTGAGTATGTGAAACAGTTTATTCTTGTATTCTACTTTTTCATTTATTTTGTAGATTCAATTATTGATGTATATTGCCATTTCATTCATAATTTTGATTTTAATTTAGAGAGGGGAAGGGAGGGAGAAAAACATCAATGTGTTGGTTGCCTCTCAAGTGCCCCCTACTGGGGACTCAGCCCACAACCCAGGCATGTGCCCTGACTGGGAATCGAACTGGCGACCCTTTGGTTCGCAGGTTCTCAGTGGCACTCAGTCCACTGAGTCACACCAGCCAGGGCCCCATTTTTTTTCTTTCTTAAAGAAGGTCCTTTAAAGTTTCATGTAATACTGGTTTGGTGGTGATAAATTCATTTACTTTTTTTTTTTTGGTCTGGGAAGCTCTTTATATGTCCTTTGATTCTAAATGATAGCTTTGCTGGGTAGAATTATCTTGGTTGTAGGTCCTTAATATTTATCACTGTGATTATTTATTGCCACTCCCTTCTGGCCTGCAAAGTTTCTGTTGAGAAATCAGCTGATAGTCTTATGGGACCTCCCTTTTAGGTAACTGTTTTTCTCTTGCTGCTTTTAAGAGTCTCTCTTTGCTGTTAACCTTTAGCATTTTAGTCATGATGTGCCTTGGTGTGGGCCCCTCTGGGTTCATCTTGTTTGGGACTCTCTGTGATTCCTGGACTTGTATGTCTACTTCCTTCACCAAGGTAGAGAAGTTTTACGTCATTATTTTTTCAAGTAGGTTTTCAGTTTCTTGCTTCCTCTCCTAGCACCCCTGTGATGTGAATGTTGGTACTCTTGAAGTTGTCCCAGATCCCCTTATACTATCCTCATTTTTTGGAATTCTCGTTTTCTTTTTTTGCTGTTTTAATTGGGTGTTTTCTGCTTCCTTATCCTCCAAATCTCTTAATTTGATTTTCTCCTTCATCTCCACTGTTGATTTCCTGTAATGTATTTTTCATTTCAGTTCATGTATTCTTCATCTCTGATTGGTTCTTTTTTATGGTTCTTGTTCCATTATTATGTTTCCTATCTCTTTGTTGAAGTTCTCATTGAGATCAGTGCACATCCTTATAACCATTCTGAACTCTGCACCTGGTAGACTGCTTGTCCTCATTTTGCTTAATACTTCTTTGGAGTTTTGTTCTGTTCTTTCATTTGGGGCATGTTTCTTTGTTTTCTTGTTTTGGCAGCCTCCCTATTTTCATTTCTATATATTATGTAGAGCTGCTATGACTCCGGGGCTTGGTAGAGTGGCCCAATATAGTATGTGTTCTGTGGGGTAAGTGGCATAGCCTCCCCAATAACCTGAGCTAGGCACTCCAGGTATGACCCTGTGTGGGCTATACGCACCCTCCTGTTGTATTTGAGCCTTGATTGCTGTTTGCATGTAATTGGGAGGGATTTACCCTCAGGCCAGTCAGCTGTGAGGACTGGCTGTGACCCCCAACAACTGACCTCTACCACTGTTGAGGATCAGCTGTGCAGGGGCCCACACCACAGAGCAGGACTTACTTCAGTGGGGCTCTGGTGCCTGCAGAGTCTGCTCCTTGAGTGGAGGTGGTTGGGTGGTGCTTGGACGTGGTCTGAAGCTGTCCACCGGGTGTGCTGGGTCCGGGGCCTCCCAGGAGGTGCAGGCCAAGGTTAGCCACCATCTGTGTCCTGCCCGGGGCCACCAGCATGAGCTACAAAGCAATTTGTTGTTTGCTGCTACTTGTGCTGGACTTGGAGGTGCCCAGGAAAGGCCAAGATGTGAACTAAGGCTGGCTGCCGCTAGTGCCAGGTCTGGGGACACTTAGCAAGAGGTACAGGGCATGCCGAGGCCAGATGCTGCTTGTTTGAGATTTTAGGAAAGTCTACCAGTGTCTTCTAAATAGACAAAAAATTTACTTCATATTGGAGACAGAGATCCCACTAAGCATTTTCTGAGTTGGTACCTGTCGCATAACATGAGCAACATGATAGTCTGTGGACTGCAATGGTCAAGGTGGCTTCTCAGAGCTGGTGAGACTTGAGGAAGGTGGAGGGGAGGGATGTACTTTGATATTTTAAGATCATGAGTTAGCAGCAGAGGCAGGGGCTGGAGACAGGCTGACCAGTAAAAAAGGCTCAATGTAGAAAAAGCCTTGTCCTTGTTTTGCTGCATACTGGCTCTGTGGCCTTGAGATGACTGTAGCGGCCTTTTCCTCTTCTGTGAAGTGGAGGTAAGACTGATGTGCGTTATTGACTCTGTAGTTCAAAGTGTTGCTAAAGTACTGAGTAAAACCTAATGATACGCTTTGAATGCAGCCGGTTCCAAATGTTTTCTGAAGGACAAAGAATACATGATATTGATTAATGAGAAGAATGGAGCCACTGGAATGTCAGCTCCTGCATCTGCCAGTAAACTTGTTAAGTGTTACAGGTGGGAAGAAAAGTAAATTCATGAAGCCACTGAATCTGATGATCAGAAGAAAGACTTTTTGGATTACTTGGAAACTCCTATGAGACTAAAGTTACGTCAGAGGTGAAGAAGTCATGAGCTCTTCAAGCTGACATTATTTATAATGCTGCTGTCTGTCTGATTGAAAAAGGCAAACTGCAAGATTAACCATGCAGAAAAACTTAAAAAAAAAAAAAGCTTCCGGAAGGATGGATGTTTCATTTGCGGTAACTGCATCTTTACTTACTAAGGAGTTACTTTTTTCCATAACTGATAATTGTTTTAAATTTGGTCCAAGATGGTTACATTGCTGGTCTTTGTTTCACAGTAATTGAAACAAGGTTGACAATCTACCAGCTGAATAAGGGAGAGCTGATTCTTTTTGAACTACAATATATGAACTGGTAGTAAGCTTGATCTTTAACTATGTTGTAAGATTGTATTATTGAGCCTTCTCCCTTATGTCCAAAAGTCATAGCGCCTTTCTTTGTCTCTGAAATACCCTGTATCTCTGCTGCCTACTGTAGGCATTGAGGATTTGCCTCCTTATTCTGGATGCGATTAATTTTTAAAGAAACATTCCTCTCTGCTCCTCTTTGAGCATTGCCAATTTTGTGTATACTTTTATTAGAGTGTTGATAATACCATATTATAATGTATAATTTATATACTTGTGTTCCTAACTGTGATTTTGAGATCAGGGATTACAAAATTTTGCTTTTTATTTTTATTTCTGCAGTGTTCAGAACTGTTTTTGCCTTTTATTTTTCCAGAGTTCAGAACTATAGGGAAAGCACTTAATAAATAGAACAGATGGATAAATGAAGATTAACAGATCTGTTAAATGATTTTGCCTGTGTAAGATGTCTATATTTTATATATTTTTTTCCATTGGGTGGCCAACATTCCAGTACAGCCCTATTTTCAATGTTGATCTATTGAAGTTATAAAACAAGTGTAAAAAAAAAACAAGCAATGCATATTAAAATAATTATGACCTTTATGCCTCCCAAATTGGCACAGATTTTTAAAAATTGTTAATACCCATTGCCAGTAAGAGTACAAGGAAACAGGAGTTTTTATATTTTGCTGAAGGGAATATAAATTGTCAGACACTTTTCTGGAAGGCATTTGGAAAGATATATTCAAAAGCCTTCATTATGTTTATATCCTCTCGTTCAGTAATTCAATGGCTAGTAATTTATCCTAAATAATAAATTAGAAAATTTCAAAACATTTTTATCATAATGTAGTTTATAGATAGGCAAAACAGGAAATAACCAGAAATTGGCTATAAACGGTAGTATGTGTATTGATACAATGGAGTGCATTGCCTTGAAAAATTCATGCTGTATTATCGAAGGTGGCGGGGACAGAGCAGAATGTACAGTTGGTACTCCAGTGTGTGTGTAAATGTACACGAAAAAGACCGAAAGGCTATGTACCAAAAAGGGAAAAATAGTAGCTTCTTGGTGATAGAATTACCAGGAGTTTCAATTTTTACTTCGTTTTCTATTTCTGTAATACAATGTGTATTACTTTTGTAATTTAAAAAGTAAATAAAGGTTTTATAAGAAGTATGCTTTCTCCTTTGCTGATTTATACACATCCTCTTGGCGAAGGAAGAGGGACCAACCTTCAAACAGGAGTTTTCATCTGGACCCACTGCCGCAGACCTTTTCCCCACCTGTGACACCTAGTTGCCCATGGTGTTCATAGGGTACAGTGGAGCACTATACAGGGGTAACACTGCTTCATTCATTCAGGAAATACTTATTGAGGCCCTACTGTGGCTTAGGAAATTGGGATATAAGGATATAAGTGTCAAATTCTTGAAGGCTAAATTGTATTTTTTAAACTAAGAGTTCAATTACTATTCAGTCCAAACCTCTCTCTTTGGAGATAGAGAAGCTGGATCTCAAGTATTTGCCTAAGACTGAATGGAGAGTAACTAACATCTCTAGATCTGGATTCAGAAATTTGCTTTCTAGTCTAGTACTTTTTCTGGTCACTTAGGCCTCTTTCATTTTGTAAGGCATTTATAGTTGTACAGACAACTAGATTTTCAAAGTAAAAAAAGAAATCATGCTTGTATCTCCTACAATATCTTTAATTAGTCGCCTTGACTTGCTTTACTTTGCCTCAAAGAATTTGTTGTGAACTAAAGGTTTATATCTATGAATCTGTATATCAGTCATTGTTAAGCTATTTCTCTCTCAAATTATACATTCACTTTATTTTAACCTCACAAAATAGACAAAGCCTATTAAACTACCTTCACCTCCCCCCCGCCCCCCCGCCGCTCCCCCCGCGCCAGCCGTCTACATCAAATGGTTGCTGCTTTCTTTTAGGGAGGGGCCATTCAGCCACTACGTAATTTATCCACCTGACATATTTACATTACGCATGAAGATTACTGTGTAGATTTTGTCGGCTGCTGAAATGCAGATACAGTATAAAAACAGTACAGCTCTGCACCACCTGCAACTTACCAAATGCATGTTTCCTTTACCTGCTACTCTCTCCACCCTGAAAGTCCTCGCCTCTTCACTTACCCTTCAAAACTCCAACATCCTCGTTACCTTTATAGCATTCATCATGTCACAATGTATTATTCTGAGCTCCTTGAAACCAGAGATGTAGTCTTTTATCTCCCTGATGCGCTTAGTTCAGTGTGAGACCCGTAACATCTACTCAAATGTGTCCTTGTTAGGATGAAGACGTTGAGTGACGGCATACACAAACACGTTTCCTTACCTGTTACAAAGTAAAGGTTAGTTTGGAATGAATTGTTCCGTGTTGGTTTCTTGTGATTACCATTTCTTTATTATTGTTCACTGATCTGGTATATATTTCTCCTGGGCTGAGATAAAAATCTCCAGATGTCCCTTTCTTTATTTTTGAAAAATCAGGAAAAATGTATCCCCTTTCCAGTTCTCTAGCAACTGAGCTTGTTCTCCATCTTTACCTTAACATTACAGGTTATGTTTTGGTTATTAAATGTGTATATTCACTGCCCTGAATGGGTGGCTCAGTTGGTAGGAGCATTGTCCTGTACACCAAAATGTTGTGGGTTCAATTCCCGGTCAGGGCACAAACCTAGGTTGCAGGTTTGATCACCAGTCGGGGTGTGTACAGGAGGCAACTGATCGATACTTCTCATATCGATGTTCCTCTTTCTCCCCCTCCCTCTCTCCTTCACTCCCTCTCTCACCTTCCTTTCTCACATTCCTCTCTAAAATCAATAAGCATATCTTTGGGTGAAGGTTTAAACAGTGTGTATGTTCACTGAGAGCTTTGGTTCCAGATGTTTAGATTCACTTCAGAGTAACAGTGTGATTTAGTGGAATGATCACCACACAGGAAGTTGAAGAGGTGATTCTAGTCCAAACATAGCCACTAATTTGCTCTTTTACCTTAGCCATTTATTATTGAAGGCTTCAGTTTCTCACTGATAACGTAAAAGCATTGGATTCATTATTAATTAAGGTCTTGTAACTTTCCAGGATTCTCTCAGATTCTGCCGTGCTCACTTAGAGTACTGAGACCCAAACTTAGCTTTCAACGAAATCGAACAATTAGACTTGACTTTAAAGGTCAGCGCCCAGCCCAACATGGGAGTTGGCTCTATAGCCCTCTGATTTGTTCAGGCTGCACTTGAACATTTTCTGTAGTTTGATCTTACTTCCACAAAAGGCATCTCACTCTGCATGAAACAACTCTCACTGCAGCTTTTTCTTGACATTGGCCCTAGATACATGTGTTTCTCTGTAACTTCTATGAATTGATTCTAGTTTTGCCCTATGGGGTGGAATTCCTCTTTTTCACATGACATTCCTCCAAATATTTGAAGACAATAGTAATACCCTAGCCATGAGTCTCTTACTCTCCAGGTTAAAAAAAAATCTAGTTTCTTTAACGATTTCTCATATGACCAGATCGCTCGCTCTTTCTGCTGCAGTCTGATTGTATGTCTGCACGTTAGTGACTTTGCACATGCCGTTCCTCTGCCCCGTCCTCCCTTTCCCCACACCCTGATTTCCTCAGTTGTCAAGGCCCGCTTTAGACCGTGTCCTCTTCCAGCTCTACCCTGTCCTCTGTCCTCTGTGCTTTATAGATGCTTTACCATGTTTTATATACTCTTTGCTACAGTGACTTTATACTGTATTTTGTTTTTGTTTTTTAAACATATCCGAGTGCTCTGTGATTGCAGGGATCTTCACTGACTTGTTCATAGTACCCAGAACATGATGTACATGTATAAGTGAGTGAGTGAGTGAATAAATCTATTTTCTAACCTATAATATGGGTTGCAGTACAGAGTAGGTTCTCTGGAGATATTTATCGAAGGATAAATGAACTCATGGTTGAACAAATGAATTCACTATGCTTTGGGCACTTTATGATCATTTGAATCCTCCTAAAATAGTAAACCTAGAAAGAAATATAAAACTCCAGATGTGATACAACCAGTGTAGGGTGAGAGGATTGATTACCTTATTCTTGAAATTACCTTCTTTTAATTTCACATTCACATTAACAGAGAAGAGAGAAACTCTGTTCGGCCTACCCTTAGCTCTCCGAGACATTTATTTTTCGCATTTGTCCTTCCTCTTGCCTTTCATGCTGTTCTGTGTGAAACATGCTCGTCTCTTTTGTCTTTAGTTTAACTGATTGTGCCTGTGGCGTGGAAACTTTGTTTTCAAGGTCCATCTGGCAGTCATGAAAGAAGTTAATTACCTGTAAGACTTAAAGAAAAGTGATTATTTAGAAACCCTCTGTTATATTTTAAAGTGATATAAGCTTTTTAAAAAAACTATAAAGCAGTCTCAGTAGAGATTTATGTGGAATTTGCTCAGAACTACTTAGAATGCTATTTCCTCCAATTATTAATATATAAATAAATGTCTTCCATCCCTTTCACATCATATCTATCTAAGCAAATGCATATAGATATAAGGGGCAGTTACTGAATGGATCAAGATGCCAGGGAAACAGAAATATAGAGTATAGGCTTGTGTGTGGGAGTCATGGAAAAACGCGGTATGAGATGACACCAACCATTGCTCCAAGTGCCATGAGCTGTTTTGTTTCTCTGATTGGAAAAAGGCATGAAGAAAAGCCAGTAAGGCTAAGGGAAAACTAGCAAATTGTTCAGACATTTTGTGTATGAGTATATACGGAATGGAAAAACAAACTGGAAAGACTTCAGAAATATAAAAAATACTTATTGTATTACTTCATTGGAAAACTGTGTACTCTCTGCAACCCAATTTCCAGAGAGTAATTAAGTGGAAAGAATGACGACCAGGGAGAGAATACGATGGGGCAGATTCTAGCAGCGACACAGCCTTCAACTTAAAATGCAAATTGTGAAAATCACTCAATGACTTAAAAAATGGAAATGGTTAAGAAATTCCCCATAATACCTAAAAGTAAATTAGATCAGCAGAAATCAGCATTTTAATCAATAACTACTCATTTTAAATATTAATCTCTATACACTTTTGGGAGAATGTTCATGTTTTTATGGCAGATGAGACAAATACATCGGGAATTTATACATTCATGTTATGGGTTGGTCTGAACCTTCCAAAGGTCAGGCTAGAGAAGACCAGTTCATATAAACTAGAATATTTGTCCACTACCCACTGAGAGTCCACTGTTCTCTTTGCCTTCTCATAACCCCTTTTTATTAGCTATAGAAAGAGTTCTGGATTAGAAGCCAGAATATTTGCCTGAAATCCTGGGTTTGTCATAAGGTCCTAATAAGATAAGGCATGGCAAAGCATGGCATAGAATCTAAAATGTTAGTCATTACTTTCAAAGGGTATTAGCAACATCTGTGCTGCCATGATTAACTATGTGAAATTCATAACTGAATTTATTGAACTCCAAACTTACTGATTGGTAGATGTGATTGGAGCCTAGTCTAATAAATATGTCACCTTAAATTTTCTATAACTGTGATTAACATATTACTGACCGTTTAATGAACTTTTTAAAAAAAGATTTTATTTATTTATTTATAGACAGAAGGGAAGGGAGAGAGAAAGAGAGGGATATTCAGTCAATGAAGAGACAACTTGTTTGATACAGATGTGGGGAAACCAACTTCCAGGAAGATATTCTTGCTGATGTTAGAGGGAAACTCATAATTACTAAACAAGGGTGGAATTTGCATTTAAGTCCTTAATTTTTCCTTAGTAAATTTAGGAGATCAGAGATGTTTGGAATTGTAAATATTATCCAAAAGAGTCACAAAAAACACAATTGCCAAAAAAGATTATGTTGACTTTCTGAACTGCTGGGAAGTTTAAGTAATAGAAGCTATAATTCCTAAAACCACTTGGCTTGTTACTGATATATCTAATCTGTTACTGTAAATGCAAGATTATAGTAGATATGTTTTTTGCATTAGGGCACTAGTTTACTCTGATTGGCTTTTTCTATTCAATTCTTGAGTGGCTTTCTTCTGGTCCTGCTCCCTGTGCTTCCTCTGTTCCACATTCCTTGACTTCTCCTTCTCTTACACTGAGATTCAAGTTCATATACTTTGTTTCTCATTAATGCTGATATTTTAAAAGGTATATGTAAGGCAAATATATGTAAAGTTTGTACTGAAAACTCAGTGGAAATTTCCTAATGGTAACACCTAAAATTTACATTTCAACTGATTGAATGTACTGTTCATGGAAAATAAGAGCTATTTTTTTATTAAAAAAAAAAAAGACACTAAGCAATGTTTATTGTGATGTTCCAAGAGTTATTTGTGGAATCTTGGTTTAGAGTGTTTTTTTATAGCCATTTTAACTGCCTACTTTAAAACAAAAAAGCAGCAATCCAATTATATATCTATAAACTCATGGTATTTCTTCAAATATCACAACACTAAAAGCACTGGTGACTCATAATTTTTAAAACATTTTAAAACTACATAGAGTTCAATATATCATCCCTTTCATAAAATAATCAAAACAATTTGCTTATCTGGAAGAAAATTACTCAAACAGAGTCCTACCAGTGTATCTCTATATAACCTCTATAATACCCCAAACAAAATACAGATGATAAAATAAGGATGTCTCAGTCACTGGAAGTGTCTGAACTTTAGGATGAGAAATGGCGCATGTTTCACGGTTTCTGTGAGCTTAGAGCTCACAGGTGGCATCAGGGTTCAGATCTCTGGGTGACTTTTCATGGCTTTCACCTTGATTTGTTTCATTTTCTCTTGCTCCATTTCCAATTTCTTTTGCTCACGCTTCAAGGCAGCTCCCTCCAGTCTGTGCCGTTTCTCAGGATTTTCCTCACTGATGATTCACTCCTTCGCTGCCCTTTTTTCTCCTCATGCCGAGACCCTGCCACTTCTTGTCTTTGTATGCACGTCAGCTTCAAGAAATTCTCTTGACTTGAGCTCTGTTTTTATCTTCTTTTTTCCTTCCCTTTGAGAGACTTTTAAGCTTTATCAATTGAATAAATCCCCAAGTTCATCAGAGGTAGCACAGCTTCCCTATCCTTTGGGTAGATGTCACCTGAGCCAGGCATTTTCAATGTAAACAGCCGTGCCCCCTTAGTGTTGGGTAGCTTTAAAGGCTGGCCTTCCTTTTGCATGATTTTTGGACCCAAGAGCTGGTCTAAAAATTAACAGTTTCAGTCTTGTCAGCACAGTATATAAGAAAGTGAACCTTCTTCATATCTACCATTCCTTCTATGACTTCTCTCATCTCTTACGGGATGGCCAAGGAGTCTGGCAGTCCATACTGTGCTCCAGACTTCAGTTTGTCACTACAAAACTCACTCCTGCATCTCTTTCTGCAGTCTCACCAAGGCTTTCCAAGTACCAGCAGCAAACACATAGGTATCCGTGTCCTCATCATTCATGGTTACTTTTAGTTGCACTTGATCACTCACAGACCTCACATCCGGGCCAGGAGACTCAGTAAGTTCTGTTTCTTTAGGAAGCTGAGCTGGATAAGCATCCCCTCACCAGAATACCCCAGGTTGTAAATATGCGCCTTCTCCTGGTCCAACTTCTCTGTGCTTGTGGCGTCTGCTAAGGTAAAGCTGCTCTGCAAAAGCCATGAGTGTTAAACCAGGCCCAAGCAAGGCAGCTGTTTTTATTCAATGATACGGGGAAGCAGAGCAGTCACCATCAAAATTTCTAGATAATATAACTCTCCCAACTGTTCTGGAAATGTGCAGGAACATTAGCAGTTGTTACTGGGTCTTTATTTTGTCTAGAAGAAATATCTATTTGTCTTTATAACCTTAAAATTCTTTATCTGTACGGTTCACTATCTCCCTCCTGGGTACTTATATCTTTAAAATCTCCTTCTTGGTGTTCATCTTACCCTCTCAACTCCCCAGTGGTCTCGTCTTCATCATCTTCTGTGCCACTGAGGAGATTCAGTAACCGCATCTTCTGTGACATCCTCAAATTCAGCCACGTCATCATCATCATACTCTATGTCTTCCTCAGCCTCGAAACATCCAACCTGGCTTCAGAGACACTCTGGAGCACCAAAAGGACAACAACATGGGAGGCTTTCACTGCACCTGTATCTGGCGCTCCTTCTGCCTCCTCTCGGCCTGGCTGCCACCTGCACAGTCACCGGGTCTTACTTCCCCCGCGCCTCCAGGACACAGCTGCACCAGGTAGCTCTGTCAGCACCTGTTCAGGGCTATGTTCCTAAAGCAAACTTCTTTGATGCAGAAAAACAGGAACTATTGAAAATGCCTGAGTGAAATTAATCTTTGATTTAAAATTCCTAGTTTTAGAGGGTCATGGGCTGTTAGGAACCCTGATGATAGGTGGAAAGCGTTCCTACATCAGAGTGTTCTTGAAGGATGAAAGGAACTAATACATGTAGTGCTTAGAGTAAGTTAGTGTCTGATATGTGGTATGTGCTCAATAAATGTTTGCTGCTTTCTTCTGATTATTACTTTAAATAAACCCATGGGTATTCAGTGAGGAAATGTTTTGTCTGCCTAACAGTGGGAATTATCCTTCTTTCTAGACGGAAATTTATTTGCCCCTTTATTTTTCTCTATCTTATTCTGCTTGCCCTATCCTCCTTTCTTTACTGGTTTTCATTGTTGAAAAACTAAGCTGTGGTTTTGTGACCCCGAAATAACAGCTCGGTTGAAGCTGGCCACAGGTCCGCAGCCCGGGAGCCAACATCGTGCGCTGCGCTTTCACTAACACTGTTTTCCTTTGTCTCTAAGACTCTAAATTCTGTCCTCTGTGCTCCAACTCTCGCTCTTTTCCCAGATCATTCCAGAGCACATTAAGTTTCATTAAACTAACCCAATGCTTACTGTCAATACCATACATTTATTGTCTTTTTTATGTATACTATGTGTGTTTTTGTATTTTCTCTGAGGCGATGTTTTAGTTCCTCAAGCAATCACCACTTCGAGGCAATCCGCACTCAGGCAATCACCCCATCGCCTCCCCCACTGCCACCAAGTATCTGTCTAGGCTTATACACATAATAGGTTCTCCTTAGAAAATGCTCAATGAGTAGACCCCCTTACTTAATTCAAACGGTTGTCTTGATATCATGTAGTGATAGCCTAATTACACCAGAAAAAAAAGGTTCTCTTTTCTAATATATGTTATTCTACCATCCAAATTATATTCTTTTTGTCAGAAAGTTTGCTTAGAAATGACCCTAATTCATTCCTTTTGCAGTTAATGTTCTCATCTGGATAAAATGAAAGTAGGAAATGGGATAATGATCATGGTTAATTATTTTGATTTTTAAAAACAGTCGTTTCATAGAGATTTTTAAAGGAATTTATATTTTTTTGTTCAAGGAGTTTTAAGACTATGGAGTCTGTGACTGAAGAAGCATGTTCTCAGGTAAGTCCTAGACATTTGAGAGTTGAGAATTATTGTTTTGGTTCTTACTGTGTTAGAAAGTGAATTCCTATTTTTGTATTTCTTGTTAAACTTTGCATTATATGATTTTTAAGCTATCTGGATAGAATATTGCTTGGTTCAATGAGACAGTTTTTTTTCTGAAAGCTGGAAACTTCTGTGTGTGTACATAGACGCACAGCTTTATCTTGCCATGGCCAGCTGATAGTCCTGTGGTCTCTCAGTATCAGTGAGACTGTCTTACATTACACTGTCAACTACAAGTGTGTTTATACCTGACACCCCCCGCCTCCACCAGGCTACAAGTTTCTCAAGCAAAAATGGGTGTCCATGTGACATAATGCTTTAGGTACATAGTAAGTGTTTGTTGTTATAAACATGAAATATATTTGATATTGCTATTTAATATATATGAAGTATCATGTGTATTAAATATATATTCTCAACATGGGAAAACATCTAAGCATTGATTTACTTACATTTCTTTGGTATCTTTTACCCTTGTGGATACATAGTGGGAGATGAAAGTAAGTAAACCAGGCCGTATTCAATAAGAATTAAGTTTTTATTAATGTTTTAAAGTGAGAACTGGGCACATATTTAATTTATATATGAAAACAAAGCAGGAAAAAAATAAAACAAGACTTTACCCAGTCTTATTTCTGGAAGAACAGCTCAGCAGGGCTGAACAAGTTTTTGTTTACACACTTGGTTTCCATAGCTGGGTAAGCTTAGGTACAAACCCCAAATCTTTCATAACCAGCTGAGCCATTGTCTCCTGATGTGTTCTTATTTCTGGCCAGAACATGAAGTTGGCAAAATTGTCAAAAACATTACATTTGAAACCACTCTAGATATAGCCAAGAAGCTTGATTTTGAAAACAGAAATGTGTAACTGATAAACCTACTAAGTGGAAAATTCCTTATTTTTTGCCAAATGATTTCTTTTTCCCTGGTTATAAGCATGTTAGGTGGATAATGTTTTGGATGCATAAATCATTATAAAGCAAGCTCCCTGTGTTCATTTGATCATAAGAGCATCCAACAGAGAAATATCTCTTTTTCTACAATTCTGTCTGAGAATAAGAGACTAGTACAATTTGCTTAATAATGTTCAGACATCAATGAAAAAAGATAAATTTGAGATTGAGAATTCGAGTTTCAGAGCATGTTGTACTTTAGACTTGTGAGTTACAACATCGTCCTGTTCCTACAGTTAAGGCGGATTGGTCACCCTCAGACCAGCTGAGTTGTGTGAATGCCAAGAGATGCTCTGCCTGCCCTCCTCTCTCTCTCTATCCGGGTCCCGTCCGATTGTCGTGTTCAGTTCATACAGACCGTCTCCAGAGAACTTCGGGTACCTCTCATGCTTAAAGAGGAGAAAGGGACTAGTATTTATGGAGCTCCAACTATATGCTTAGTACTTTAGAAATATTATCTCATCCAGTCCTTGTAATTGTTGAGGTGGATTTTATAATCCTCTGTTGACAGGGAAAATTTATACTCAGAAAGGCACACAGATGATAACTGAGTGAACTAGTACTAAATGCCAAGGTTTCTATTTTTAAGTCTGATGTGCTTATCACTGTTTCAGGATCTAGTGTCACATAGTAAACCGTCAGTGAACCTTGCAAAATGAATGGATTCCATGGATGACTTGGAATCTCAAAACCTCCCTCCCTTCCTCCCGTTCTCCCTGCCTGCTTCCCACCCTCCTTCCTTCCTTCCTTTCCCCTTGGTAAACATTTACTGGAGAGGATTTGGGGAATCGCCTCCTCTATGAGTAGAAGTCACCTCCAAAATGCCCTTGACACGAAGTCCTCCAGCCCTTCTTTGCCATTTTCTGGGAAAGGGAGATCATTAATTTGTGAGGTAGTCTCTTTTATTCTTCTGTGGCCCTATTGTTGGAAAGGCTTTCCTACACGGAGATGACACGCGCTTCAAGGCAGAAGGACGGCATGTCATTGTGTGAAAAGCACAGGTCAGGGGTTAGAAAACGGGAATTGGGATCCCAGTGTTTTCACTTTAGGCAAGCCCCAGCCTTTCGGAGACCCTTTCCTCACCTGCACAGTGGTGGTGATTGGTTGTGCCTGCATTGCCAAACTCGCAGGGTCATAATTAGAACCAAATTATAACGTATAAAACAGTCCTCTGCAAAGAGTAAATCGCAACAGACAAGTTAGTTGTTCCCATTTTATCCTCTGGGACTTCATAGAACAATTCTATTCATTGTTAAAGGAAAACAATTACATGTCTCATCACATCTTCTTTTTTGTAGACTATAGTGTTCCATTTCCTTACATTTTAAAAAAATGTAAAGTGTATGGGTTTCATAAGAAAAACCCCTCCTGGTTGCCTCCTGCTGAATCTTCTCTAATTTGCCATGCTGAAGAGTCATTTTTGCCAGCACAGAATGTAGTATTGTAACACTTCTGGGCTTGGATATGTTGCTTTGATAATAGAACCTCAAATTACACGAGTGTTTTCATTTATTACATTTTATAGCTAAGCTAGTTGACTTTGTGTTTGACTAAGATTCAGATTCTTTTCACATTAGCTGCCGTCAAGATAGGTCTTCCAGGGCCTGTATTTATGTGGCTGCATTTTTTAACCTAAATATATAATAGATCACTGAATTTGTTTATATTTAATTCATCTTGGCTTTAGCCCATAGTTCCAGCCACTACAATCTGATGACTTTTTTTTACTCCTCACCGGAGGATATGCTTATTGATTTTAGAGAGAGAAGAAGAGGGAGGGAAGGAGAAAGGGCGGACGGGGAGGGAGAGAGAATGAGAGAGAGAGACATCGATTGGTTGCCACCATGTACATCCTGACTGGGGAAATTGGTCACCTCCCGTTCGCACCCCAACCGGGGATCTAGGGATCGAACCTGCAACCTTTAAGTGTATGGGATGATGCTCCAATCAACCGAGCCACTTGGACAGGGCTCAACTTCTTATTTTTACCTATCAATGAAAGCTACCTCCTTTAAGTTTTATGATTCCTGCTAAAGTGATAAACAAGTCCTTTCTGGCATTAGATATATTATTGATAAAAATGTTGAGTAAGGTAAGGCTTGCAAAGAACATTGTCTCCTCATTAAAGATTTTCCTCTAATGTAGACTACTCTCATAGCTACTGAACAGTTTATTGCAGTTATTTGTGATAGAACTTTTTCTCCTTTCATAGATTATGAGATGACATTTTGGTCTTCTTAGTATCTGTAAGGCTTAACATAGTAGCTGCTTGATGAGTTTATAATTGGAGGGTGAATGAATGAATTGACGTTAATCTGTTAAGTAATATGTTTCAGGTATGGTTATTCAACTAGATATCTGCCCATCTACCTCAGCCAACATCCAACTTACATTTTTGGGTTTTTTTAATTCTTAAAAGTAGTCAGAGAGAGTTGGTCAGATATATCCCAAATCAATAGAAGTTTGTCTTTGATCTAATTATTTAATAACCCTGTTATGGAAGGTAATTAGATCTACTAATATGACGTGAATCTAGTGAACTCATCCATATTATTTATAGTTAACACCTATTTCTTGCCTAAGTATTCGCATATCTTCTATTTAACTATATTTTTTAGACTTTTGCTTTATCCTCTCCCAACCTAATTACCATGCGTACCCCCCTGTGGGAGGCACATCCATGCAAATATTCTCTCCTCCAACACCTTCCTTGCCCCTCATTTTTGCTCCTTTCTCAGCTCCATCAATCTTTTCAGGTTAAACAGTTTTTTAAATGCATTATTGAGAATAATGCATTTATTATGTTCAGTTCTCCCATTTACAGGCACCTTTTTATGTTCAGTTCTCCCATTTTACCCTTCTCCTTTCCTACCTGGATTCTTCCCTTCTTTGGACGAAGTTGAATAAATACGATGTGTTAAATAAAATTTTGTGTCTCCAAATTTTATTTTTTATGAAAAGCTGAAACACATTTTCTCTCTACCTGAACAAAACTAAAATCTCTGAAGCCAATTCAATTACATGTTGTTTAAATTTTGTTGCTATATGAGCGGGTCTAGTAGTTCTCAGATGGAGAGCCTTTTCTTTCTAGAGGACTTACTGCAGGTTGGGCGATCAATAAAAATCCAAGGAAGACTCCTCTGAAAAATTGTGATTTGTGATATTTTATAAGGCTAGTTCTGTTTCCTTCAGAAGACTGAGAATATTGTATTAAATCATTGTGAACTCTGTCCTATTTACTGTCAACATTTAGCCCTTGAGTCACACACAGTTGAGGCTTTGTTGTAGGAGAAGGCAGGTTTGCCTTCGGCTGGCTTTCTGGGAATAGAGGTAAATGAGGCCACTGATCAGCATTTGTGTTTAGTTTAAGGAAATATCCTCCTGTTTACTGAAACTGGATACACAATCTTCTATTTCCTGTATTTTGATAAATAGTAATATTTTGTGGGTTGGAAAAAATGTGTCATTTCCTTAAAGGCTTAATCTGATTTTAATCTTAAAGTAATTAGTAGCTGCATTTCTTTATATATAGTCATACATTTTACCAATTGTCTTTACTGGGAATTCCATGGGTACCAATTTTAGGATATTATATTTTGATACCCACCAGCTTTTTAAAGAGTTTGTCCATGATGATAATATCTTTTATATTTGAGTTATTTTCAGTGCAGCTTTTTATTTTTCACTTAAGAAATATATGAATTTATTTTTTACTTTTTTAAAAAATTATTTTATTGTTGTTCAATTACAGTTGTCTGCATTTACCCCCCATACCCCCAACCCCGACCCCAGGCAAACCCACCTCCCTCCCTTACTTCCACCCTCCCCCTTGGTTTTGTCTATGTGTCCTTTATAGCAGTTCCTGAATACCCTTGTCCCCATTATCCCCTTCCCCCACCCCTCTGGTTACTGTCAGATTGTTCTAAATTTCAGTGTCTCTGGTTCTGTTTTGCTTGCTTGCCTCACAAGCGTCTTGGCTATGAACTGACCTGAAGAACACTCTTCCTTATGTTGGTTGGTTTTGCTTTTCTTATCCCAGTGAGATCCATGTTCCCCAGTAGCTGATCTGGCCTCAGTGCCTTCTCTCATGAGTCCTTATATAAATCCCTTTAACATTTCATATAGTAAAGGCTGCGTGATGATGTACTCCTTGAACTTGACCTTATCTGAGAAGCACTTTATCTGCCCTTCCATTCTAAATGAAAGTTTTGCTGGATAGAGTATTCTTGGTTGAAGGTCCTTGCTTTTCATGATTTGAAATACTTCTCTCCAGCCCCTTCTTACTTGGAAGGTCTCCTTTGAGAAACCCACTGACGGTCTTATAGGAATTCCTTTGCAGGTAACTGTCTCCTTTTCTCTTGCTGCTTGTAGGATTCTCTCCTTATTTTTAATCTTGGGTAATGTTATTATGATGTGCCTTGGTGTGTTCCTCTTTGGGTCCTGCTTCTTCGGGGTTCTCTGAGCTTCTTGAACTTCCTGGAAGTCTATTTCCTTTGCCATATTTGGGAAGTTCTCATTCATTATCTGTTCAAATATACGTTCAATTTCTTGGTGTTCCTCTTGTCCTTCTGGCAGCGCTATGATCCAGATGTTGGGTCGTTTACAAATGTCTCTGAGGTTCCTGAGTCCCTCCTCATTTTTTTGAATTCTTGTTTCTTCCTTCTGGTCCACCCCATTGGTTTGAGTCCCAGCTTCCTTTTTTTCCCTATTGGTTCCCTCTAAATCTTCCTCCATTATCTTTATTGTATTCTTCATTTGTTCATTTATTTGTGTCCACCTTTCTTCCAATTTTGTGAGCATCCTGATTACCAGTGTTTTAAACTGAGCATCTGATAGGTTGGCTATGTCCTCGTCTGTTAGTTGTAATTTGTTCTGATCTTTCATTTTGGCCATTTTCATTCTTTTTATC
The DNA here is from genome assembly GCA_004026765.1 of Micronycteris hirsuta. NCBI lineage: Eukaryota > Metazoa > Chordata > Mammalia > Chiroptera > Phyllostomidae > Micronycteris > Micronycteris hirsuta. The sequence goes on along the minus strand of PVJI01007380.1, from coordinate 9,449 downwards.
TCGGCGCACCTGTTACTTTAATGGGTCGGTGTCTTAGGTGTTCGTTGGTGCCCGACAACCTGGGTCGTTTTTTTGTGACGTTTCCTCTGGGGGCAGGGCCTGGGAGGGAGCAATGGCGCCTGCTCCATTCACCGCGGGCTCCCAATCACCCTCCGCTCCCTAGTTCCCCACTGCCTTTTCCACCAGTCTCGGCCCTGCTGGTTCCCACTGGCCTCTCTGGTTACGCCGGCTGCGGGCTTCACTTGTTTTTCTGGGCTGTGCTTTGGCTAGGCACTCGCGGAGTGAGTCCCTCTAGGTAAACTGCCTCTCACTCTGCTTCTCTGCCCGGTTCTGCCCCACTTACCAGCCTGGATGTATGTCCTCTCCAACTTCCTGGGTGTCGGACTTCCCCTCAGTTCAATTCTGTCCATTCTGGTTGTTTATTTTTCACTATTGAGTTCGTTGTTTAAACTCTCTGGTTGTGAGCAGCGGCGCAGTGTGTCTACCTATGCCTCCATCTTGGCGGAAGTCCAAATATATGAATTTATACTTAGAATGTCAGCTTACCTCATCTGGTAGTTGTCATAGGACATGATGTATTCCCTAAGTCTTCAATTAGTAGGGGGAAAAATACATGAATCAGAAAGGCCAGAAAGGAAGTCTTAAAATGCACTTTTATAAGTTCTGCCTCAATCGGAACTAAATTAACATGTGAGCTGGGGACCACGTCTACTACTAGGCACCTCTTAGAGTCTCTCGAGTCCTGACCTGACCACGCCTCTCCTGTTAACTACCGTATTTCCCCTGGGCCACCGCCCAAGCTTTATTAATTTCATTTATTTATGCTTTTCTGTTAGACTCTGTGCTCCTTGCATGCCAGATCTGTAAAATCTCTTCATAAGAGAACCTAAGACTCTAGGTTTAAACAATGCCACTAATGAATGTTGGAACTTTGAGAAATTAACCTTTTGATGTCACTGTAATAAAGTATAGAAGAGGAATAACAGTGTCCTTTTTGTAGTTACTGTAGTTATCATAAAGATAAAATGAAGTAATATAGATGAAAAGAATTAATTTGAAATATAAAGAATTTGTTCAAAAAAAGAAACCAAGATCGAAAATATTTAAATATTTGGTTATAAACATAATTAAAAAGTAAATGGCAAGTCAGGTTAAAAAATGAGTAAAATATAGAACAGATGAAGCATTGTTTTTACTTATAAAATATGAGTAAATATATGAGTAAAATACTATAAATATGGAAAACTTAATAATAGCATCAACAAGTATGAAATACCTACAGAAAAATGTAAAAAATGTGTGCTGAAAATGACAAAACACTGATTAGATTAAAAAAAAAAGACCTACATAAATGGAGAGATACTTAATATTCACCGATTAGATGACAATTTTGTTAGGATGAATTTTCTCCCCAGATAAAGTTACAGGTTCTTCAGTTCCAGAGAAGATCATAGCATGCTATTTTTGTAGAAATCTACAAGTTGATTCTAAATTTCATATGAAAAAGCAAAAACACTAGAAGAGTCAAATCAATTTTGAAAAATAAGAACAAGATTGAAGAATTCCCACAACTTGATTTTAAGACTTATTATAAATTGAGAGAAATCAAAGTAATATGGTATTGGCAAAAATAAACCCATAAATAAGTGGAGAGATATAGTATAAAAATAGATCTACACATGTATGGTTAATTGGTTTTTCACAAAGGCACTAAGGCAATTCAATGGAGAGAAGATAGTATATTTTAAAAAATCATCTAGAACAGTTGGCCATCCGGATGTTCATTCCCTCCCCCTCAAAATTACCTTGACCCATTACTTATACCATAGGCAAAAATAACTGAAAGGGGATTATAGACCTAAACCATAAAACCTCTGGAAGAAAACATAGGAGAAAATCTTTGCAACTTTGAGATAGGAGAATATTTCGTAGGTAAGACACAAAACATATATGAATCATAAAAGAAACAATTGATAAATTTGACCTAATGAAAATTAAAGACTTAAGTTCTCCAAGAAGATATGGTTAGGGGAATGAAAACATAAGCCATAGACTGGGAAAAAATATTCGCAAAACAAATATCTGATAAAGAACTGGCATGCAGAATATGTAAAGATGTTCATAACTTAACGATAAGAAAACAAACAACCTCATTTTAAAATAAGCAAAAGATTTAAACACTTTACCAAAGAAGATGAAGGAAAGACAAACACATGAAAAATGTTTACCGCTCTTATTTCTTAGAGAAGTGCCAATTAAAACCCAATGAGATATTACCACACACTTATTAGAATGGCTAAAATGAAGGGGGAAAAAGGAAAGGAAAGGAAAAAGAAAACAAACCTGATAATGCTAAGTACTGTTGAGGACATGGGACAAATGGCACTCTCATACTCAGCTGGGACTCTGGTAGGAATACAAAATGGAACACAGCCACTTTGGAAAAGAGTTTGGCATTTCTTCCAAAGTTTAATATACATCTACCAGGCTTCTAGATGTTTAACCACAGGAAATGGAAACGTGTCTACCAAAAATTTCTATGTTGATGTTTGTGGAGACTTTTAAAAAAATTCGGTCACTGAAAACTGGAAACAATCAAAATGTCCATCAACAGGTGTGTGGATAGAAAACTGTGGACTTGCATAGAATGAAAACTATTCAGCAATAAAGAGGAAACAATTACTGATACATGGATGAATTTAAATACATCATGCTAAGTGAACAAAGTCAGATTCAAAAGGCTACATACTATACAATTTCTTTTATATGACATTTTGGACAAGGCAAGACTATAGGGACAGAAGACAGATCCCTGGTACCAGAGAGAAGGGGTGGGGGAGGAGGGAGCAAGAGGAAAATTCTTGAGGATAAAGAAACTACTCTATTTTGTGGTGATGGTTACATGAGTGTATGCTTTTGTTAAAATGCATAGAAAAGGGGAAATTTCACTTTTTTCTAAATTATATCTCAATTAGCCTGAACTTAAAATATGATAAAAATAATTTTTAAAACCAAATGACAAATTGGGCAAAAGGAATTATAACATGTGAGATAGACAAAGGTTATTTAATATATAAAAACTTTTATAATTTATAAGAAAAAGATGAACACTCCAGTTTATAAATATATAAAGGATTTAAGCTAACAATTTACAGAAGAAAAAAATCAAGTAGCCAGTCAACATACACAAGACTGAATTCAAACAACGTATTTTTACCTCTCAAACTGTCAAAGGTTATGGAAAAGATAGTAATCCGGGATTGAGAGAGTGCGCAGGGAAAGGCCGCTCGCACACACTGCTGACTGTGGGGAGGGTGCCTGGTGCGTCCTCCTCACAGACAGCTTAGCAGTATGTTTTTAAGACCTTGAAGTTTTACAACCATTTTGGCAAGAAATTTCACATAAATAATTTTTAAGTATTAAATTATATTAAAAATATTAAATGTGTGCACCAAGATTATCCACAAGATTTTTCATGCATCAGTCATTTGTAGAAAATAAAAAGGCTTACCAGTAGGGCACTGGGTTTGTAAGTTGTTTCTTAATACAGTGGAATACAATTCAAGCGTTAAAAATAATGTTTTAGATGAATAGTTTTGTGAAGATGTTCACTGTATATTATTAAATTTAAAAAGCGAATTACAGTCCTGGCCGGGTGGCTCAGTTGGTTGAGGCACCATCCGTACAACAGAAAGGCTGTGGGTTCGATTCCTGGTCAGAGCACATGCCTAGGTTGCAGGTTCCATTCCTGGTCGGGGAGCAAGTGGGAGGCAACCAATGGATATTTCTCGCACTAATATTTCTCTCTCTCTCCCCCTTCCCCTCTCTCTAAAATCAATAAACATATCCTTGGATGCAGGTTAAAAACAGAAAAAAGTGAATTACAGTACAGTATGAATAGTATGACTTCATTTTTAAAAGTTGATCTAAAAGACATACATGTCTATATATCCACACTATATATGTATAGTATATATATGACTAGTTGTTTCTAAGGAGTGAGATGACTATGATTTTTAACATTTCCTTCTTATTATTTATGTGGATATCATAATATCTTTTCAGTAAGCTGACAATACTTTTGTTAAAATATATTTAAACAATATGAAAATCATAAAAATGTAGCATATTAATGTTAATATCATCTAAAAGCCTACTTTAGTAAAGTTGAACTGAAGTTATGAAGCTGAAAACTTTTTATAATAATAATTGCTACTATTCATTTAACAGTTATTGTGTTCTAGACACAGCAAAATTCTCTGTATATCCTTTCAGTAACACTATTTAGTGGGCATCATTATTTGTAACTTCAAAAATGTGGGAAGTGAGGCTTAGAAAGATTAAGTAACTTGTTCATGGTCACCCGCCATTAAAGAAGAGAGATGGGTTTTGAGCCTTGGTTTGTCTCTGAGACTCACGCCCTTCACTTCGTACTGCCTCAGTTCTCAGCTAAGCAGTTATTGATTTAAAATCAGTTATTTGGTTGCCAGTGGTCTACTTTGGTGGATTACCTAGACCTTACCTTTGTTTTTCTCTGCAGCTTGGTGTGGAATTTCCCTGGTGTGGGACTTTTGTTCTCCGTGTGATGTTTCCGGGAGTGATTTCATGCAGATGGCTGTCAAAAAGTTATCTGCATTCAGAGTTGGGTTATCCATTTCTTGTTTTATCCAGGTCATGCCTGTCTCCTTTTATCATCAGCCACTGAGAGCACTTGAACATTAAAGGCAGGAAAACACTCTTTCTCATCTCTTGATGGGATACATTCTGATTTTTTAAATATAAACTTGATTTTTTCTTTTCATTAGAAATCTAACACATATTCATTTGTTGTCAAGTTTTCAGCTCTCATATCAGTTTATGGGATTAAGTAAACTTGGGTGGACTGGATAGTAGGGGCGTCCCACCTTGCATTTGCACATCTTGGCTGCAGTCTCTCCAAGTGGTGGCTGGGATGGGGCACCGAAACTTGGACCAGTCTTGTAGCCTGGAGCGTCTGGGAGTCCATAAAAGCAATGCTAAAGCAAGTAGCTGCCTCCCATGACTCTCTACTGCTGCTTTATTTATTTTTTTTTGTAGTACTTACCATTACCAGTAATCATACTTTCGTGTATTTATTTGTTTATTCTGTCCCCTTTCTTTGCCTTTGTGGAAGCAGGGGCTTGATTTTATTCATTACTGAATCCTCTGTGCCTAGAAGACTGCCTGTAATTTAGTGGGCACTGAGAACTTGTTGAATGAATGAACGAATGAATGAATGAATGAATGAATAAAACTATGACATTAGTTGGAATATATTGTGGATGGAAAGGGGCCACATGCTAAGCCTGACAAGTTCCGGGGAGCCTGTGGGATGGCCTTGCGAGCTTGGAGACTAGAGTAGCCACTCACAACGGTATAAAGTTAAAAAGCTTTCTAACAGCAGGCCACGCACATAGTCATGTCCTAGGCTCAGAGCTTCCCTGACAAAAGTCAGCCTTTACCTTAAATGCGCCTGTCTGTTGTCTTTTTGCATCTGCAATAACCCACCTTTGGAATGTCAAATTTCCTTTTTCTGGACCCCTCAAAGCACAGCCACTGCCCAGATCCTCACTGTTACTGCCATCATGTTAATGTTGACGGTAAACTATCCTGTACCCACCTGTGTAAGAGAAGTATGTGTCTATCATTGCTGCAATTTTTTGTCTCCCTACAGTCTGTTCTCCACCAGAGTGTTGTTTTTGAAAACTTAAATTTGTTTAGTTATTCCTTTGCTCAAAATCCACTGATTCCGCCTCTTTCACCCTGAGTAAAAACCAAAGTCCCACACAGATCTCTATGCAGTCTGTCCCATTTAAGTCTGTGACCCATTTCTACTGCTCTCTCCCTCGCTCACTGGCTCGGGCCGCACTAGTGCTCCTTCGGTCCCCAGCTTCCGGGCTGCTTGCTGCTCTCTCTGCTGGAAAGCTCTCCTCTCTAACATCCCTGGCTCACTTTCTCCTCCGTCAGGCATCACAGCACCCTACATGTCCACCCGTTCCTGGACTCTCTAGGCCCCTTCCCTGGCCTTTTCCTTTATAGCGCTCATCACCACCTGTCAGGCTCTATGTTCCAGGTACATATTTGTGTGTCCTGACAGGACGTTAAGCTCCAAGAAGGCAAGGATATATATATATATCCCTGTTCGGTTTTGTTGCTGTTCGTACTCCCTTATCCGCAGCACCTCTAATCTCTAACGCTTGGCACAAGAAGTAAATGTTCCACGATGGATAAAAGTCACATCGTGGTAACATGTTGCAGAGTTTACTGCTGCTATTAGTTTTTGTCCCCTAATTTTCACCTAATTTATTAATAAATTTCTTAATTGTTCAACTCAACCATTTTACAGTTGAAGAAACTGAGGCCTTGAGGGGCTAAATGACTTACCCAGGGTTATGGGAGAATTTGGGAACAGAGCCTCAGGTACAAGTGAGGGAGGGCTCTTTACATTCATCTTCCCAGGGTGTCTGGAAGGGGCAATCATTACCACAGAGCAAAAGCCAGAGAGTGAGAGAAGACAAGGCATCGTGTAACTTTCTCAATCTGCTTTGCTTCTAACCTCGAACTGAAACTCATTTCTGGTTTGGCAGTTTAGACTCACTACTCCGGGTTGATTCCTCACCCTTGGTCTCGTTTCTGTGTCAGAATGGTGTGTTTTTCTGGTCGCAGTTAACTGACGCATCTTTATATTTCTCAACTAAGCATGAAACCACTTCATGTTCTGCTAGTTGCTGGGAACAGTTAGGCAATCTTGGGCAGGACTGTTAGATTCCAGGGCATTTGGGATCATGGAACGGACAAGTAGGAAGGAAACTTAGGAGCTTACCCAAGCCAGTCCGTTTTCCAGCTGAGGATCCTGAAGCCTGGGGGTAGGGGTAGGGGGCAAGCTCACACAGGTTTCCTCACTTTGTGGGCAGTGTTGTTGCCACTAGCTAAGCTTTCTGCCAGTTTGTGCTTTCTCTTTCTTAAGTAATGATGAAGTCTTTTTGCAAACTGGGCACCTATGTATTTATTATCTAGAGAAACAGGTTTTGTTTCTTTTGAGGTATCGCTCCTATGTCAGTTCTTAGACCAGAACGAGTGTTGTGCTTTGAGGGTTTCTGGTTGTCCTGTGCTCTGCTCCTCAGACCCTCACAAGGGAAGGTTGTCCCTTCTGCCTAGAAAGGTACAAGGACAATATGCTGAGGGGCCTCAGGGAGCTCCTCCCCTGCTGTCCTCACTAACAGAGACACCACATGACCAGCTTAGTCATTGTAGGGCCTTAGATTTTAGGGCACTTGAGTTCATTCACACAAAGAATCATTTGATTTCCTCGGCACCTCTGTAATATAGGCAAGGGTGATATCTTTACTTTTATAGAAATGGTGAGAAAACTAACTTTTGGGATGTCATATTGATTTTCTGGAGTCACTTAACTGGAGAATGGCAAAACAAAGGCTTTTTACTCCAGGTTCAGTTTTTGTTTCTGTTGCAGTGAAATTGTGGTAATTTTTGGACAGAATAATAGCCAGTCACTGCAATTGATTGGATAGTTGCAATATCAATTGTATTTTCTTGTTTTGGATATTCATTCAGCCAAATTTGTTACTTACTTACCATGGGCCAAGCATTTTGCTAGGAGCTGGGGGTGTGGAATGGATATAATATAGTTCTTGCTTTACTGGCATTATTATTATAGAAGATAGACAAGCCAACAAATAAAAACATCAATATGATCATATAAGTAGCGTAACAGAGAAATTAACTAAGGAAACTCTTATTTTAAAAGAAAGAATAATGATTAGTTCTAAATAAAATTGGATTGAGAGGAAACAATAGCTGGGGAGGAGGGAGTATAGTTCAGTCAGCAGAAACTGCACGTACACAGACAAGCAGGCAAGACAAAGCCTGGCATTTTAACAGAAATGCATGTCATGTAGGCGGGATTGCCACAGGGGGGCGCCAGGGCTAACGATGAAGAAACCAGGCAGAAACCAGGCTAAGGAAGTTACTTGTGTGGTGTCATTAAAGAATTGAAAACAAAATAGGGACATCATTACTCTAACCAGGTTGGGACATGAATCTGAAGCCCCTAAGACAGAGCCCGAGAGATGGTTCCTGCAGCGACCCCACGGGAGGACTCACTGTATTTGATGCTGAGGATCTATGATATGTTCGCAGAACTATGAGTTGGAAAGAAAAGCATGTTTTCTAAATTATGAAAGACTGCAAAAATAAAAATTAATTTGCTTAATTAAAATTTCTATAAAATGTACATTGTGTTCATTTAGTAAATTATTTAATTAACAGTGACAAAAATGTCATTGCTTTCAAAACAATAGGATAGGTTTTCTCACTCTGCAAGAGTTGCAAAGAATGCAAAATTATTGCTGAGAAATCATCGCCAACGAAAAGCCAAATAAGCTCAAAAGGAAGTCATAAAAAGAGCCCTTGTTCATGAAAAGAAATACTACTTTATAGAGTTGTGGGTGCATTTTTCCATGTTTCCTGTGGCGTGGGGTGGGGCCCCTGAAAGAGTCAGCATGCCCGGGATTTCCGAGGTGTTAAAATGGCCCTGACCTCTGGCAGAGGAACTGGAGGTAGAATTGGAAGTGCAGGAGGATGAAGAGGTTTGGTGGTGGGGTGTTACTGGTTGAAGAAGAAAGTCTGTTTGGGTAGAAAGAAAGCAGAACCAGGGGTGTTTGTCTGCTCTAGTATAGGGTTTACTACTGACTGGCAATGATCTTAGGAAAACCACTTTATATCTCTGCGCCTCAGTTTCCTGCTTTGTCAAATACATGGTTGGTTTAAAATCAGCTGGCATGTGGCCCACAGAAGTAATTGACTGACATAACACCTTTTAAATTTATTTTTATTATGAAATTAATACATACATTCAGTTTCAAAAGTCAAATTACCTGTCAAGGCTTGTAGCAACGAAATAGTACCCCGCTTAATGCCCCCTCCCAACCTTTGAGTCCTGTTTCCAAGATGCAATTAACTTCTAATTTCTTTAACAGCTTCTCCTAGTAGTCCTATCTTTTTTTTTAAGTAATATGTATATTTTATAGTTTCTTAGTTTTTCAATTTTATATTCTACAGGAGCCAGAATTAGGGCTGGGCAGTGAGGCACTCACTTCAGGCATGAATTTACAGGGTGCCCCAAAACTCAGTTATTAAATAAAATTTTAATGCCATCTTTTAAATCAAAATTTTGCAAAAAAAAAATCCATGGTAAGCAAAATATCAAAATTTTTGGTGAAGCCAGTCTCTGACAGGGCTAAGATTAGGGGTTAGAGAGCGAAGCCGAGCTGTACAACGGTAGGGTTGAATTCTGCCTGTCCTTGAACTTTGGATAAAGAATGGTAGGAATACCTACCATACAAATTATAATTTGGCTGTCCTGTATGTACCATGCACTGGCTCCCCTCATTTCCTCCCCACCCCCACCCACC